>JAULBV010219483.1:0-54462 GCA_032358295.1 Pterothamnion heteromorphum | reverse complement strand
AAGAACGGGATGGTAACGTTGACGATTACAACAAGCATTTGGCGATGCTGGCAGATGCTCATCAGCTTCTCAAGGATGCGGCAGCTATTTGCGCCTTTGAGATGGGAAGCATGTTGAGCCACTAAAAAAGCCCGACCGAAATGGCCGGGCTTTGGTTTAATGCAAATGTTTCTGCTCAGTTCCTGGCCTCATGAATAATGCATGAAAGATACTGGTTCCAGTAGAAGGTTTCTAGGCTCTTCCACAGCATTCCGCCCTCAATAACATCTTCTTTGTTATTGAATATGTCATTTACGCAGTCACATGGCCAATAACCAGTAGACAGACCTCCGCATGTTCCAGCAGAGCACTGCTGTGCAACGGCGGTTTTGAAATCCTTCCTGATTTGGTCCAGCTTGTCCACGTAATCCTGATAGCAGTGAGCAGAGTGATCCGCACTCTCTTTGGCTTTGGGAGTAAAGTATGAATCAACTCCGCAACAGATATCGTCCATCGAGACCTGAGGAATTGTTGCGGCATCCACAATCGTTACTTCTACAAGTACGTTGTCGATAACCGCAAGCTGCGGAAGCGAGTACATAACCGCCAGATCGTTATAGATATCAATCGTCGTTTCCTCAGCCTTGGTGACAGTTGCCAAAGACGCAAGGGCAACAGCCGCTGCACAAATCATTCCAAAAATTCGCATACGAATCTCCTTAAAAACAGAGTTCATTCGACATGAATGAACATGAGAATTATACACATTTTGGTATTCACCTGCAAGAATTGTCCACTGATGGACAGAAAGGCTACAATTCAGTATGACCAAAATGACTTCAACATGGCGTCGGTTACTGGCTGAGGAATGGCGATGGTTCCGTAGCCATGGAGGTAGCCTCGAAGCCTACGTTCAGCGGTACGGAAGCGCCACTGACCCCAACTGCTTTGGCAATGGCGGAGAAGCCATCTATCAGGCAGACGTTGATGCACTGAAGCGCAAGATCCGCAAGTTGGCGGGCATGACCAGTATGAATCCTCGTAATGGTCCGAAAGTTTTCCTCAATGACTGAAGCATCAAAACCTCTTCCTCGATGTAGTAAGTGCTTTGAACGGACAATGGTTGAAAAACTCATTGATCGTACGTTCAGCATGAGGTATGATGGAGAGATGTGGGAGATTGAGGCCAAAGGAGTTCCTGTTCTGGTATGCAGCGAAGGCTGCGATTGCACTCTTTTTGATTCGAAATCGGAAGAAGTCATTGACAAATTTTTGCGCGCAAAATTGGGAATCCTCACTCCCGACCAGATCCATAGTTATGTTGCTATGAATTCTGCGCATGAACTTTCAATTAAGACAGGTATATCCAGAGAGCATATCGGTCGCTACATGAATGGCGAATATGTTCAATCCAGAAAGAGCGATAAGATTCTCAGGATAGCAATGGGCATCCACTGACCATTTTTCGCGCAAAGAATAATTATGGCAAAGACAGCTACAAAACAACCGTCCAAGTATGCTCGCCTCGTCATCTCCGGCCACCGGTCAGAAGGACAATGGTGCCAAACATTCCAGATTCCTTATGGATGTCTTGTGGCCCAGCGCCTCAGATTGATGGAAGATCAAGAGCCAGGAACTATCTCTCTTCTGTTGGCCATCATTGATGAAGAGCTGGAAGTTCCTTCAAGCATTCCCGTCAGCTCATTCCTGCTTCTGGCAGCTATGCAGCACGAAATCAATAGACTTGATCTCATTATTGATAAACAGGCATATGATGAAAGATCTACAGAAGGAATAAAAGCATCATTCCTTCGTCGTCATGCAGCCGTTCTCTGCTCTCTAGAATCTGTTGCTTTCATTACTCCAGACGGCGATTAATCACTGACAGATCTGGTATCTACTCACTAGCGTTAACTCTTTTTGAAGAAAGGTCTTACATGTCACGGTCCCGTTTCCCTAATGTTTCCGCCCCGCAGTCTCTTTCCATCCAGAGCGTTCAAGGCAGCGTTCAAGAGAATATCATGGATGATGAGACAGAGTCTGATCAGACTCGTCGGTCTCCTGCTTTCCACATTGCTGACCCGAACATCCTTACTGGCAGCAAGACGCATGTCATCTTCAATGCGGAAATGTGCTTGTCGCTCTGCGAGCTGATCGAGAATCTTGATCCGGAGCAGCATCAGGGGCATTTGTGGGCTCTCGCCAAGAAGCTCCGTACCCATCATTGGAAGATGCGGCAACTGTTCGAGGCGAGGAATCTGCAAGAGGGAGTTGACTCCCGTTCGAATGGCGGATAATCTTCGGTACAGAGGTGGCGTCTTCCACGCCGACATCTCGAAGCTCTCAGTAGGACACACATCCTTCTGAGAGAATTTTCAAAGAAATTCCGTGGAACAAGAAGGAATGTTCTGCGTAATAGTCGAATAGAGCAAGTATGAACAAGTTTGCAGTACATCATGTCATAGTAATTATTGCCGCCCGAAGGGAGCGTCTTTGATCCTTTGACTTGATGTAGTCGAAGCACTTTCAAGAGGCTCTCCCAAAAGGGAGGGCCTTTTTCGTTTTGAGGTGCATATGGGAAGCTGTAAGATAGTCTTGGTTTCTAGTAAACAGGTCACATGCAAGAAGTGTGGCGGTTACAATTTCAAGGAAAACAAGGCAGGAATACTTCGTTGTATGAAATGCAAGACGGTGTTGGTTGAAGGTAAGTAAATTTTAGTCCCTTAGCTCACGCTGGCTAGAGCGATGTCCTTACACGACATAGGTACTCGGATCGTCACCGAGAGGGACTACTTCTCCTCAGAAATGAGGTTGTTGGCGGCTATAACTCAAAGGCAAGAGTACCTCTTTGTGAAGGAGGGAGTACGGTTTCAAGATCCGTTAGCCGCCCTTTTACCCGATCGTAGCTCAGCATGATAGAGCGTTTCCTTGATAAGGAATAGGTCGCAGGTTTAAATCCTGCCGGTCGGACTTTGTTGAACCATGTATTTTCTTTGAAAAATAAATAGAGGAACTGGAGAACATAGATTCGAATATGAATCTATGGCAAGAAATTTAAATGAACAAGAAAAGCAAAGAATCATAGATTTGCATAATCAAGGCATGACTTATAAGTCAATTACAAAATTGACAGGAAGTGCCGTCATGACGATCGCCAGTTTAGTCAGAGGTAAAAGATCTAGATCTGAAGCGATGAAGAACGCAAGATCTAACGGCAATTACGTATTGACAGATGAGGGAAGAAAAAGAATTAGCGAATCCGCAAGACAGAGATGCGTTAAATCTTCTACATGCTGGACTAAGCCAGAGCAGCAATTTCGAGACATACTGAATGAAGTTGGCTTAGGAGTAAGGTTTCCTTCCGAAATGCATGAGATATTTGGCGTATCGGATGATGTAGATGCGAAAGTATGCGCTCAGTATCCAATACAGAGATATTTGTGCGATTTTGTTGACACTGAAAGAAAAATAGTTTTTCGAGTTCATGGAGATTTCTGGCATGCTAATCCTTTGCTTTACGATCAAGATAATCTGACAGATATACAGAAGAAAAATGTCTTTCATGACATTCAGGGAAGAAGATATTTGGAGTGTAAAGGTTGGCAGGTAATTGATGTTTGGGAGAGCGAAATTTATTGGAACAAAGATCTGGTAAAAGATAGAATACGGGCGGCTAGTGGAATGGCCAACACGTCTGCTCGACACGCAGAAGAGTCCCAGTCCGAATCTGGGGTCGCTCATTTGGAAGATTGGTCTAAGACTTTGAAATTGCGATGGTTTAAAAATCCTCGCAAGAAAAAAGAGACAAAGGCCATAAGGTGCGAACATTGCGGAAAAGAATACGAGATCTCTGTTCGTCATAAAAGATCTGAAAATCGTAGATTTTGCAGTAGTGAATGTAGTGGACATTTTGCCAGAAAAGTTGAGCGCCCTAGTAAAGAAGTATTGGAAAAAGACATTGAGGAGCTAGGGTGGCTGGGAACAGGTAAAAAATATGGAGTATCTGATAACTCCATTAGGAAGTGGATGAAAAAGTTTGCAGGTGCATAGAGGAACTGAGATAATTAGAACATGACAACTGAAAATCCTGCAAAACCAGATGAAGACGAAGATCTAAAAAGATCTGTACCTGACAAGTATAAACCGTCGAAACCTTATCAGCCGATAAAACCGGCTCCAAAAGAAAAACCCAAGAAATGATTTTCGGGCGTGTACCTTAGCTGGCCAAAAGGGCTTTTCTCATAAAAAAGACATCGCAGGTTCGAATCCTGCCACGCTCATTTACTTTCCATTACAGGTGCAGTGAATAAGCCATACAATCACCGCATGGAAGAAAAAGACAAAGATAGGTTTGAATTTAACCTAGACGATCTAGTCGTTTTCAGCATTGGCTGGAAAAGCATTGCATCTCTAATGATAGGTGGCGGTTTGATTGCGATTGTAGTTGCCATTGTCCGCAGCATTCCTCACTGACAGGTTTATTGACGATATACACATATGCGTGATGATCTTTCTAAGCAAATCTGCGAAGATGGACGCTCCGGTAGCCGTTGCAAAATTGCACAACGGATCGTTCGTCATCGCAATAAACATCAGATTCATAAAGATCCTGACATTCTTCCCACGAAGGAAGGCATTCGGGCTCCATACAGCGGCCCAGGGCTTGATCGTAAGGAGTTTGGCGAACATTTGGCTCCATTGTACGGTTTCCTGAACAAAAGCGCTGGACGCCCTTGGAATGACGTTTTCAGCGAAATCTGTTCACAGGTTACTCTTGACAGCACGCAGCAGCGTCACATCCGAGAACACGTTTTTGATCTTGTTGAAATCAATATCAAAATCATCAATGGCGTTCCGCATGAAATTCAGAAATACTCAACTACCAGAGGTTGGGTTCCTCATTACCATTGGAGATATCGCAGCAAACGGCAGATGTATGTCGATCCCAATGATGGCATCTTGAAGTTCTCGCCCAAAGATCCGACCAGGCTCAGCAAATCTGCTCGCAAGAAGCGGGATCAGGCTGCGCCCAAGAATTGGGTAAAGATCAGCGAATTGAAGCAGGCTCGTTTGATTGATGGAATCTGGTACGAAATCGAATTTCGCAAGCCAACCAAAGACGAAATTGCGGAAAAAAGATTTGGATACTGGACCAATGTTCACTGCTCTTCTGTTGAACTGATTGCCAATCCTGACAAAAAGACAAAACGGCAATGGCAGAATATTGATCCTCAATTTTCTTTTAACGAAGCAGAGATTGGCTGGAAGAGTGGTCCTTGGCGTGGTGGAGGTTACTCTAAACTGGTTTGGGATTGGGAAACTTCAAAGAAGCGTTACGGAAGGTACATGTTCCCAATTCGCAAACGTCAGCTCAGTTCTTCAGAGATCCGCAGAATCAAGAAGCAGGCTGCATAGTACGGTTTTTGTTTGCGCGAAATAATTATTCCACTGACAACAGGTGCAATAGCCGATAGATAGCCTATATTCACAAGTAGTCATGAAGTCGAGCGTTTCGATTTCAGGGATACGGATAAGGGTTGTTAGGAGATTCGCATGCGAAGTTCTCTTGTACTCAGTCTTTGTGCATCTGTTGCGATTTGCGCAATCAGCGTTCAGGCTCAATTGGCAACATCATCAGCGCCTCGACCGAATCCTGTTCAACCCGATCCGAATGCAAATCCGTGTACAGTAACACCGCAGACTGTGGATACTTGCTGGCGATGCTTCCAGAATCTTCTTGCAGACTGCGATCGAGCCAATCCTGAAGGAATTCGCCGTCAAGCCTGCTATGCTGGCGCAAACAATTTCTTCACGTTCTGTCTGGGGCGGACACATCCCGGCCATGCTGGCAGTACAGTCCCGATCGTTCCAGTTGGCGACATGAACTGGAATACTGAAGATGGCACAGTCTACACGATCAGCACCAACGGCACCGTAGCCTTTGATTCGATCAAGGTCTACATTCGTTTCTCCGTCAATGGAGAGCCAGTTCAGCGGGAGATTCAGTCCGTGAATATTCCGCAGAAAGATGGCACTGTTGTCATTTCTGTACCTGCAATGGGACTTGACGTTGGCGACAACGGCACAGTCGGCATCGTTACGACATTGGTTTCCAATCAGGCGATCGTGGCGGCACGAGCTGATTCCATTGCGGTTGTTGATGGATTCGACTTCAACCATGACGGTGTTCTGGATCAGGAGGATCTGTTTGTTGCGATGGATCGGTTGAATACCGGCGCAATGGACAAGGATACCTGGAATCGCTTCTTGGTTCGGTATTCGGAAGGCCATTGAGCCACTGACGAATCTGCAAACTTCTCTATGAAGTTGAATGAATGAGTTGCAGGTGGCAAGATGATGGGTTAGAATATGACTCGTTGACAACGTTAAGTTGTTTTGCGGATGCGGAAATTTTGGGGTTGGATTACTCAAAAAAGTATCCCCAACCTGTTGCCGAGGTAGCTCAGCCTGGTAGAGCATTTCAAGGTCGGCTCATTGCAAAATGAGTGCGGCGGAAAAGGTCGGGAGTTCAAATCTCTCCTTCGGTACTTTGGGTCACGAAAATCGGCTTCAAGCCGTGTGATTTGCTTAGGAATGGCGGTTCCGGCGCAAGTCCTATATGACTCAATATTCTGGTTGTAGCTCATAAAAGAGAGCGCTTCTAGTTGGAGTCAAACCCCTAACGGGTGCGATTTTGTTCAGAAGAGGTAGTAGGTGAGAGTCCTTCCAACCAGACTTAAGGTTTACTCGTTCCTCGCCAAATAAACGAGTCCCTACCTCTGTCCTAGGTAGCACAATGGATTGGCGTGAACTCGCCAGAGATTCTTTCTACATGCGAGTCCTCGACTCCGAAGCAAAACGGAGAAGAAGGATTCCATACGATAGATTTCGAAAAACCATATCTTCCGCTAAGGTTGAATTATTGGGGAGTTTCAGAGGTAAACTGGTTTCTCTTCACGTGAAGCTACCGTAGAAGAGAAACAACTACTGAGCGTCGGAGCGAAAGTTTCGACGTTTCATTTTGCGGGGTAGAGGAGTCTGGTTGTCCTCGTTGCGCTCATAACGCAGAGATCGCAGGTTCAAATCCTGCTCCCGCTATTTTCGGTTTGATCTCCGAAACATAAATGACGATCCATTTTGGACTTGGTATAGATCGACCAGGCTCTAGAGTGATGCTCTTACGCCGCGGAGGCACCAGAATCAATAAATTCTGGCGTGTTGGTTCAAGTCCAACAAGAGATGTTTTGGGTTGGTCTCCAAGATAATCATGTGACCCACTTTACCTGGAATAAAGGCTAGAGTTATTCTGGATAAGTGTTGCTATGAGGCAGATTGCGATGCGCTCCCCTTTAAAGGGAGAGTACTAGGCTCAAAACCTAGCATAGATGTTTAGAAAACTTGAGTGCGGACGGAAGCCCCGATCAGAGATGGTTGGGGTTTCTTTTTTGCGCCAAAAATCTACTAGGACCAGCTTGATTCACTGACAGAAGGCAGGTAGCATGTATGGCATGATCTTGTCTGTATGACGAAAGTAACCCGTCACTGACGAGAGCGAACAAAATGGAGGGAAGTCACTTACCCTCTTACTGGAGAATGAAGAATGGCCACCAAGACCGCCCGCAAGACTGCAACCCGCAAGCCCGCAAAGACTGCTCGCAAGAGCACCAAGGCCGCAAAGGCTGTCGCAACCCCCGAGGTTGATGTACGAGCTGCCTTTACTGGCTTCAGCGGCAAAGGCGATTACAGCAAATACTGCAAGGGCAAACACATCCGTCTCAATGCGACTGGCGTTGAGCTGCCCACCGATGGAACGCAGGAAAGCTTCGACAAGGCGGCAAATTCGCATCTTCGTTCCTTCACTGAGGCTTCTACCCGTTGGCAGGCTTCAGCAGCCTACGGCATGCAGCACTACAATCGAGAGGGCTTCATGCATCGCGACGGACTGACCCGTCTGGATGATGATTCATTGGCGATGCTTGTTCTCCAGGCTGGCGATGAACTGGCGCAGCGAGCCGCCTTCCAGGGCACAGTCAAGGGAACTGAGAAGCGTAATCCCGAGACTGCCGCCAACTTCATCGTTGGACTCTCCTCATGGCTGAAGGGTCGTCCTGCGGCTGTCAAGGAAGATCGCAAGCAGCAGGCTTATACTGCTCTCAAGAGCGATATCGAGTCTGGCGGCGAAAAGACTCAGGTCCTTCAGCTTCGTTCTGAAGCCAACTGATTCATAAGTCAATACCAAAGCAAGACGCTCCTTCATCCTGTCCGGGATGTTGGGGCGTTCTTGTCTTTTGCGCCAAAATGAAGAATAAAACCCAAACACAGAATTTCGTAACACTGAATCGGTTTTATTGCAGGTGCAGCATGGAAGCATCATACTGCTCTTTCACAAAATGTCACTGACGAACAATGTCATAGACATGGAATCACGAATCGGATAAGTATGTCCGAGGGAACAAGATTACAGGAGAACGCACGATGAATGGTAACGCCACCGCAAATTCAGGTCAGACAGCAGAAACCGTCAGCAATGCCGCAGGCGCAGCTCCCTCAAATGAGCCGCAGCCCCTCGTCATTACCAATCTTCAGCAGCTGTCAGATGCGGTTATCCCCGCCTGTCAGGTTGTCGCTGGCGAGAAGCCGACACGAATGTTCAGCGCCAAGGGCGGCTTCAAGTCCTTTGGTGGACTCGAAGGTCTCTCGAATGAGGTTTGCGCCGTCATGATTGGTCAGCTCCAGATGCGAATTGCCCTCAACGGCGGCACAAATGTTGGCACTTTGCTTGGCCGAGACAAGAATCCCGGCATCATCTCCAAGTTTGGTATTCAGATCCAGGCTGAAGCCGATCAGGAGCGCAAGATCAATACCTACGCCGCAGTCATTGAAGATCTCAAACTGTCCCGCAATGACGGCGAATCGGCAACCGATTTCGTCGCTCGCATTCAGACGGCGGCACGGGCGGCACTCCAGCAGTAAAACTGCATTTCGATTCTCAGATTCCAAGAAGGGGACCAGCCGTGGGGTTTGGTCCCCCTTTATGTTTGATGAATACACTGACGGATCTCTTGATTGGAGAATCCTATGGCACAAGATCGATTCATATATTGGAACAAGCGCAAACCCGAAAATGCTGGAGAGATTGCGAATATCCTTTCTCGATATCTTGGCAATGCTGCCACAGATTTTGATTTTGAAGGGAAAAATGGTCAGGATGTTTGGACTATTTCTCTGCCAGGCATTGGTAAGAATCCGGTAGATAACAGTCTCGTCGGAGAATGCTACAACCATGAGCGATGGTTCGAGGTTTGGCTTACCAACAAGCACATGGATGTCATTACCCGAGAGCAAGATCCTTTCGTAAATGCTATAGCTGATGGATTCGCAGCACTGATAGCTCGCTGGTACGAAGCCAAGAGAGGTGAATAAATGACAGAACAAGGACAGAAAATTCTCGATGACTTCTACAAGCGATTTCGTGAATCGTATTTGAAAGACAATGCTAGAAGTAACGAAAACGATGTAGAGAGGGCTTTCCTTATCACTGTCGCTGGCGGGTTGCAAGGCGATATCAGTATCGGCATGGATGATTTGAAAGCAATCAAAGAAATTCAATAAAGGAACAGGCATGCCACGCACTCGTCGTTCTCTTCGCAAACGCCTAGATCCCTTTGTCTCTCCAGAAGACAAGGCACTGACTCCAAAGCAGCAGGAGCAGATTCGTCTTGATCGAATTCGGGGCGAAGAAGAGTCTTTGCGAGTTATGGAAAAGGTTCGCAAGGATATTGGATTCAATCCAGTAATGAATTTGGATCTCATTATCCGTCATGTGACTGGCGCTGATCGTCAGCTTCTGCAAGACCTGAGGAAGATACAGATGGACCTGAACATGGTTCGTTTGCGTCTTAAGGAAGCCGTGAAGCGGACTAGGGCAAAAGAAGAGTATGAAGCCTATACGGATGGATGGCTTACGGCATTCTGCACTGACCCAGATCAGCCTGGCAGCATTGAGAGTTTGATGGATACGATCGCCAGCAAGTATGTTGACGAAGACGGCAAACCTTGGGAAGATTGATCACTGACCATTTTATTTGAAGAAAGGTCTATATGCAATACTTTGACGAGATGCGAGACAAGAACGGCTTTAGTGATGGATCTGCTTACCCGGCAGGCATTGAAAAGTACCGAGCCGTTTATGTTCGCTTCATCAACATTTTCGCCGAAAAGCTTGGATCAAACATTCGTGCGGCGGCATTTGATCGAGGCGGAATGCATAACTGGTGTCGTATTGTTTTTTACAGCAGAGACGACATCAAGAATGCGAATACTCTTGCTCCGATTGATCTTGAGTTTGACAGCGAGTTTCTAAGGAATCTTCCTGAATGCAGCTTGAACGATCAGTTTGGTGATGTTCTGCATTTGGCGAGATCTGTTGGCGCAGATATTTTTGTTCAAACTGTTGTCGAGATTGACAGGGAGAGTATTTCTTACTTCGTTGAAAATGGCTTGGAAAAGTTCATTACCTCTAACACTGACGCATCATTTGGGGGATGATTTATATGCAAATTCTTATTGAAGCAAACGGCGGAGATGGCGGCGAGGCAGAGTGCATTCTTGTGAATCTGACACAGGAACGAGCTCTGGAACTCTTAGCCTTGCGCGAAAAAGTTTCTCCTCTGTTCGGCCCTGAAGGTGTTTGTGGCATTGTTCACGTTGCCTTTCGGGATCATGTTTCGGCGCATACAAAGCCGGTACTTGTTGAGCATCGGTTTACCGAGAACACTCAGACAGAAGAGGAATTGGATAGTTCTCGCATGGGAACGTATTGGAGCGAGATTCATTTGGACAAAGATGGTGTCAATTGGGCTGGCGCAATCAAGCACTCGCCCGAGATCTTCTCAACTGGCATTCTTTCTTGGAACATTATTGAGCAAGCCTCCAAAGGCGACTTCTCAGCGTTCACAGATAGAGAAGATTGATCACTGACCATTTTCGCGCAAGAAAAAGCATATGAGCAACAAGAAAGATAGAGATATTGTTATCAATGCCAGATACTCAGAAACCAGGATTCTTGGCATTACGGTTTCTGGAGAATCAGGCTTAACCGATCAAGAGATCGTTGATAGGCTGAATGACGGAACGTTGACAATCAGCGGACATGACATTTGCGACGAGAAGGCAGAAGAAACTGTTACAGACATCTTCCAGAATGAGACGGAAGATAGCAGCGGCAATTATTCAGATTTCAGCCTTGAGGATGAAAATTTCACCTCTCTTGACGAACTGAATAACCTGACTCTCTGCAACGATATTGAAGCGTTGCGAAAAGAGATCAATGACGAGAATTGCGCAAGGCCTTCCGCTACTGTTCGTTTGCTGAAGTCGCATCTTGCGTATCTGTTGGCAGAGCAGGCCAAGCGTTGTCGTCAATTCCCTGACGATCAGGATTGATCACTGATCATTTTCGCGCAAGAGAAAGCATATGGCAAAGAAAGCAAAAACCGTTCCGCTCGATGTCAAAGAAGACGATCCAATCAGTTTCTTGACCGGCGACGGATACTCTATTGAGCACATTCTTCCGCATGAATACTTGTGGCAAGCCGAAAGGCAAGGACCACATGAGTTCAGAAGAAGCGGATCTTCGTGGAGTCTTTCCTCTGGAGTGGGCGGAATCTATATTTCCGGAGGCTATTCTTCCGTTCCGATTTCCCATGTTTTCGTTGACAAATTGCAGTGCATGAACCGAGTCGTTGCGATGCGAGAAGAATGGGTCAAGGAAGCCCGAGAAGAACTCAAGAAGTATCAGGATGAACTGAAAGTTCACTGATGGTTTCAGGTAGGAGATAAAAGCATGAGCGACAACAAAGCAATCGTACCTGCCATTCCCCGAGGCTTCACGAAGATCGAGCCTGATGATGGGCGCTTCAAAAATAAATTTCATGTCAATAGCGCATCATCCGATCGAGTCTATCGGATCTCTTACGATGCGGCTCCTGGATCCGGCTGGTGGATGTGCGCCTGCATGGGCTGCATTCGTCATGGAACTTGCAAGCATCTGCAAGCGATTGGGCTTCGTCCTACTCGACAGGATATCATGCAGCGGCGGTTGGCAGATCCCAACGCCAAGCCTGGCCAAAAGCCTGGCACTGATAAGGGCCAAAAGAAGCTGGGAGGAAGGTAATCATGCCAGCAGGAGATGCATTTCAACCATTTGAAAAATTGCTCGATAGTTTCGAGGCGAAGATCCGGGAAGAAGGCCGACAGGCTGGCTACGAACAGGGATTCCGGGACTGCTCGCAACTTGCTAGTGAATTTGATGGAGTAAGCGATCATCCTTGGCGTTTAGAAGATACTCTCCTTGCGAAAACAAATCGTCTCGCAAAGGACAAGATGCGAAAGAATACTGCTCGCAAAGAATGGCTGAAGAAGCTGAAAGAAACCAAGTCATGAAGATAGGCGACAAACTCGTGCTGGTTCATTGGAAATTTTCTCCAACAGCTTATACAGACCAGATGGGCATTGCTCAGCCTGGCATCATTGCTGAAAAGGTTTATGATGTCGAGGTAGTTGCTACTCAGAAGTCAAAAGGCAACTACGGCGGGAAGATGCATGATGGCTACAAGGCTGTCACTACTGATGGTCGAGAATTTACCTGCCAATGGGAAAGTTTTGATGATGCCTCCATGAGTGCTTATAGCAATTGGAATGAACCAGCAGCAGCTAATGGCAGAATCAATGAATGGCTTCTTCATGAGGCAACTAACCTTATGGAATCTTCATATCGTCCTTTGGTAGCGAAAGACGGCAAACCTTTTACGCATCCTCGCATTCTTAGATGCGAAAAGCATCGTACATGCCACTACACTGACGAGATGTGTTTTATGTGCGAGCACGTAGATCACAAAGGAAAGACCAATGGCGAAGAAAGCAAAAACGAAGTCCAGCAGCCCGTGGGACCCTGATGCTCGCCGCTACGGAGTCAATAAAGGCGACTGGGGCGATCCTGAGCAATGGAAGGCTGCTTACGATCAGCGCATGGGACCTGGCGAGGCTGACGCTGTAATCAGCGGTAGCGGCAAGACTCCTTACGATCTGCTAGGATTACGTCCTGGCGCAGGATGGGACGAGATCAAGAAGGCATATCGGCGCATCGTTATGGCCGAATGTCAGGGCGCTTTCAAAGTCGATGGCTCTGTTGATCCGGTGGCTGAGGCTCGGTTCAAGGAAGTCAATGCGGCATATTCTTCCCTTGCCAATGAATTCGGCGTGAAATAGCGTAACACTGATTCATTTCAAGTACCTAGGCATATATGACAACAAAACCATCAGCCATCAGCATTGACAAGGTACGCATTCTTGAATTGCTGAAAAGCATCGAAAACCAGTTTTTGCCTGGCGACGATACTTGGAACGTAACGCCAGAGAAATTGGTTGATGATTGGATGAAGCAGAATGGCATCATCGATCACGTTTCGCGCAAAACAATGATTGCTGCCATTGCTGCCTACTTGGCAAGTAGAGAAATAGTATCGGCGGCAAGCAAGTCTCTGGAAAACTGTCGCACTGCAATCAATGAGATCGAGAACTGCGCCTTCAGCACTGATGAGTTGACAAACTTCATTGGCGAAGTCATGGACGATCCTGAGGTTCGTAAGCACAAGAAGGCTCCGACCTGGCTTGGTAGGATCATGATTTTAATGAATCGTCGCTAGGAGAACAGATGACATCGCCAGCAAGAATGGATCACGGCACGGTCGGGCGCATCAAGATTGATTCAGAGTGGAACACTGATCGAGATCCTTCCTCTCGTCAGATATGGATCAGCCTTGTCCATAATGGCAAGGTTGTAGGAACCAGTTCGGCTGCATTGGTAGAAGACTTGGGAATGGTTGATTGCGACAATCGCTGTCCCATGGATGTTGATACAAACCTGACTCCAAAGGAAATGGCTTTTGTGACCAAGATTTCTGAGGAGTTTGAAGGTCGAGATCACTGACACATTTTTGCGAGAAAATCAATTATGAATATCACTCTCACAGAAGATGAAGAAAAGATCGTTCGCCGGGCCCTGTCTCGTATGCCAATGAGCTTGATGACTGGCACAGACCATGAAGCAGCCGTGGCAGTCATTAAGAAGATTGACAATCCTGAAACGGTTAGAGTTCTGGTCGTTCTTGGTAATGGCGGATTGGATTACGTGAATGTTTTAGGATGCGAAGAGATCGAAAATGTTGAATACGCACTGATTGATTGGGATAGTCAAGAAAAGACAGACTGCAAGGGAATGCCTTTGCCGCTCTGGGCCAGGTCCATGATGGATCAAGGTGCAATTCAAGATTGGGAACGAACTCAGGCAAAGAACGGTGGCGAAGCTTGGGAGACGGAATAATTCACTGACAAGTCTTTTTGAGGATCATTTACATGAGTCAAGAAGTATATCCCAACGGCGTTTTTGGAATCAACCTGTCACAACTTTTGGAAGGACCTGGCCTCGATAGCCTTGCGCTTCTGCAAGAGATGTATGCTCGTATGACAGAGCTAAAAGCCTCAGCAGATGAGGTAGATGCTTCTCTGTATCGGGAATTCAAGGATCGTTTATCAGTAGTTCTGGCTAAAAAGGGAATTGGTATTCCTGAGACTGGCGCATTAGATCGAGATTCATTTCAGATCTATCAGGTTGACAATGCAACGGAAATCCACATCAACGACGAAGATGATTTTGAGGAAGGCGACTTGATCTTGGGCATTGGGATCTTGGGATTCCCCAATACTCTTTACCTTCCGCCTTCATTCCTTACAGCGTCCCGGTGGCATCTTTGGACTGTATTTGCCTGATCACTGACCATTTTTTGCGCAGAAAGAAATATATGGCAAGCTACGAAAATCGCAAAGTCAAGAACGATATGCTTATTACGTCCATCGAGAAGATGGAACGTCAACTGAAGGATCTGTGTGATTCTATTGACACAGCTTGGCATTCTGATCACGCCAAGGATTGGGAAGCCATAAAGCAGTTGCAGGATCGCATGAGTCTTCTATTTGAGCGTCTCAAGTCTGACGCAGAAAAGTTTGTGACAGTTGCGGTAGATATTGAGGAGAAGAAAGCATGAGCACAAACGCAATTAACGATTTCGCCGCCAAAATTCTCTCTGACCTGATTGCTGCCGCAAAGCTGCTTGATAGTCACGTAGACGATTTCAGCTACAATGGAAGGCGAGTAGTGCATCGGGTTGATGATCTCTCTGTATACCTTGATGTTGGCTGGCAGTTGGATGGAGGCAGACCCGGTTCTCCAATCTGCACAGTTGAAGTAACTGCTGGAAGCTGGGCCTGGATTGATGCTCCTGAGCTTTATAATTCTCTTACGCACAGGAATGCTGCTGAAGTTGGCAAAGCTTTCACTGCCGCAGCACTGATTGCCAAGAAGATGAACAGCATCTCTAAGCCTTGAAAGGACATATATGAGCGATCTCAATGTCGGCGTTGCAACCCACTTCCATGAACACGGCGCTGATGGCTATATCTTCGCTTATAAGGGCGACAAGATGCCCACAGATGCGCAGGTCGTTCAAACCCTGGGCATTCTCTACGAAGAGAGCAAGGGCGAGGTACTGACGGTAGCAACCCTTGCCATTCCCTCTGCCTTTGCTGACAGCGGCATTGATCGTCACATCTTGAAATTGGTTCGGACCTAACACTGATAGATTTCGTAACACTGAATCAGTATGTCAAACAAAGCAAAAGTCAAGAAATGGTATCTGTTTAATGAAAAGACCCGTCTCTTCTGGAAAGACGGAGGCGGCTGGGGTCAAGAACCTGATGCCTGTGTATTTACTCCTACAGAGAAGGAGGATTTTTCTAACTTTGAAGATGGAACATGGATTCCGTATATCGCAGGCGCTTTGATCACCAACGACCAACTCATCGACGTTCTCTCTTTGTTTCCGAAGGGGACTCCGATTATGGCCACTTCCAATCATGCCGATCATCGCTACAACAATGTGAAAATCTTTGGGACTGTTCTTAATCAAGAAACGCTCAGAGATGCTGAGGGAGATACTGATCCTGAGGCTCGTCTCTTTATTCACATCTCGGCATTTTGAATAGCACTGATGTGCTTGCAGGTGTATTTGAATGGGTTGATACTTCCGCAAAGGAGAACTGCATATGAAAGATTTTGACGAAGACGAAGATGGACCAGACGAAGACGAGCTGGACGATGACGAACTGGAAGAAGATGATGAATTCCTGGAGGACGACGATTTCCTGGATGAGGATGATGAGTTCCAGGATGACGAAGACGAAGATATCGATCGACGCGAAGACGATGACGAAGATGAGCTTTGATTTCTTGCCCTTTCTAAGGGCCTTACCTGGCTAAAGATAGGTGAATGGCTTCACTGATGTTTTTCATTTGGCGCGAAAAATCATGATGACTCAAAAATCAACTCCCAATCGTCCTCGCTTTATCCGCAATGATGATGTTGGCTTGGCGATTATCAATCGTGACGTTGACACCACTGCTGCTCGCATATTTGTCAAGAGACCTGATCTTGGATCAATTGAGATCAGGTACTTCACAAGCAGACAGAAGCCCACTGCATATGAGTGCTGGCTCAATATCGCCAGCGTTATGCAGGCAGCCATGAAGAATGCAGGCGACACAACGCCTCTCTATCATCACGATTTCGTCAATAACAGATTGCCGTAACACTGAATCGGGTTTCACTGATACAATCGAGGTGGAGAAGATTTTATGAGCAAAAGAATTATTCCTCGTCGCCTGACTGCCCTTCCTCTCAACAAGCCCAAAACCCGTACGCAGATGATTTCCTATCTGAAGAATCATTTCAAGTACGATTTAATGAATTCATGGAATGGCAGAACTTCCTATGCCGTCAACGTCAAGGCTACGAAGCTTCAGTTGACAAAAGATGAAGTTGATCGATTCTTTGATCTGATTGAGGTTCCGAACACTTCAAGGCTGAGTGGATTCGATGCCATTCTTGAAGAGTTTGATAAGAAGCATGAGTACCACTGGCAGACCGGCATGAATGGCCGAAGTGGTGGATATGTCGTTCTCTATCAGGGCGAGCGCAAAGATAGCGGGTACAAGTCTCGTTGCACTGAATGCTCGCAGCTCAATTATCAGCCTGTTCCCGAAAATCCCAAGCCTGGCGAATGCCGTTGCGGCGTTTGTAACGAAGATACTCGCGTTAATCTTGAAAGTCCTGTTTACTCTGTTAGGACATTTCCAGGCAAAGATATCGACAAGGACGAAGACTTTGCCGAGTGGTCAACTTCGGACATTCGGGCTCGCGTCGAACTTGTTTGGGATTTTGACTTGACAGTTGAGCGAGCCTGTCGCGCATTCCTGAAGTGGATGATGAACAACAAGGCTGAAGAGCGTGAGGTTTTGGTTCCCAAGAAAGTCACTGTCGCTGTACCTGTTTGAGGCACAACTATGCACAATATCATTGCCCATCAGATTGCGAAAGTCGAAATTCCCAACGATGAGAAGGATCGGGTAGTCAGCATCATTCAGCAGACGAATCAATTCATAGCTGATAACTATTCTGGTGACGATCCGGCAGCGTACTTTTCCATAACTTCGCATGGTTTTGCTCTTGTCCCGATTCGCACTGACATCGTTGGAGTCTTTATCTCCAGAGCGAAGATGACACACGAATCTATGTTCGATATAGCAGGATTCATTGCAAATCTTCGCCGTGCCATGAATGCGAACGGATACGATTTCCCCAGTTTGGTAAGGGCTGGCATTCGTCCCTAACGTGATCCTTCCTATTCCCATTTTGGGGAATGGAGGATTTTCGCGCAAAGATAGGTGACTCCCACCTGATTCTTCACTGACGTATCATCAGCGGAGAGAAAAGCATGAAGTGGAAACTCTCGCAAAATCCCAATTACCCTTTTGATTACCAGATTACAGACGAAGAAGGCACTGTTATCTTGGAACAAAGGCCATACGCTTATGGAACCAAGCAAGTGACTCTTGCAGATTGGAAATGCGCAAAGGGATTTTCTTTTGAGGAAAAAGTCGGAGTAATTGAGGGCAACGAGAAGCAGAGAAAAAACCTGGAACGGATGGCTTCAAACCCAAATCCCACACAGCAATACGAACACCTCACTGTCGCTACTGAAAAGCTGCCAGGCGAGTATTGGATGGACGGAATCACTCGCCTTGTCAAGCAATACGAATTGCAAGGCTGGCAGGTTGCGTCTATGGTTGATACGTCTTTTATCATCTTCAAGCGTCCCACTGTCGCTTGACTAACTGAAACGAATCTATAAGGAGCATCATTTATGAAGAATCTTTCCACACGAAGCATGATCGAGAAACTTGAAGGCAAGCGTGGCGCAGCGATGTTTGGCTTTATCGCCGTCACAAACCCGTACAGCGGCAAGCCTTTGCAGAAGAACCGAGTCACCGGCGCGCCAAACCAGTTTCTTTGCGACGAACTCCCCAATGGTACGGCACTTGTCAAGGTGCAGCGTGGACATGCCATGATGAATTGCCACTACAATCGAGCCGTTGAAAAGCGGGTGGCGGGGGAAATCAATGATTATCGCGCCTCAATTGGCGAGCCAGCCTTGGACGGTGACGAACTCAAGGCAGCGATTGATGAGCGTTTCCGTAAGGGCGACAATTGGCAGCAAGTTGTGGTGCGAGATGACGGCACACTGACGCCTTTTGCTGAACACAAGACTACCGGCGAGCGGTATTTGCGAACGATGTTCTATAAGCCCGTTGGCGATGTTCAGTACGTCGATATCCGAGATGGCAAGGTGTACGAGTACACTGATATTGCGGATGTTCTTCCCACGAAGTCAGACAACAAGAATCAGGGGCTTTCCAAAGAAAACCAGGTTCGCTACAATGTTTGGAAGTTGGAAGGCATCCGCGGACTCAAGATGGACGGCGAGGCATATCGGGTTCGTCCTGCCTTGGAGCGAGAGGCCGAAGTGGTTTTCGATCTCTTGAACGCTCGCCTTGCCGAGATTGACATTCCCCAGCCGCCCACGATCGAAGAGGCCACGGCGGAGTAAGTAGATTGTTCATAAGAGCAAGCCCCATTGTGGGGCTTGTCTCTTTTTGTTTGGATGAGCTAAAGATAGGTGAATGCTTCGCAAAATGACAGTCTCACTGATGGCTCAATTAGTATTGGAAGGAAGCAACAAAAAGGAATAAACCGTGGCATGTAACGCTGAATATATGAATCCCTTTAGTCCAGAAATCAACCTGAGTCGAATTCTTATGTTGACTGAGGAGCTTGAGACGGGAGTTCCTGTCGATAGCAGTTCTAGCGATTGGGCTGGCTATAAGAGCGGTGTTTACGGGACCCATAACCTTGAGTCTCGGGCCAACGCCACCGCCGCTAACCTTTGCAGCCGACTGCAAAACACTGACGTTACCAAGTTCTCGCCCGAAATGCAGATTTGGTGGCGCGAGCATCAGGCTGCCGACGCAAAGCGAGAGGCTGAGGAAAAGAAGAAGGCCGACCATGATGCCTTGCGAGCATCGGCTCTTGAAAAGTTGACCGATGCCGAAATCGAGGCTTTGGGTCTGGAATGACCTAGGATTATCACATGGGAATATCTCTTGAGCAAATGGACGAAGTTTTTCGCGCAGACAAGGGATGGACCCGATACGAAAACCAGGGATGGGAATACGTCTACGAGTATTGCGTACCTAATTCCGTGATAAGAATCAAGGTAGGAAGTGGCATTGCCGTTGCGGGTGCCGTCAATAGATGCAAGCCTATACGCATGTTCGCCATTGGGTACGAGAAGACTCCAAAGAAGAATGTTTGGGGACTCTGTAAGAGCGTCAGTATCAAGCCCACTGAGGGTTGGAAGGATCGGGTAAAGCAGCGATATACAGAGGTTCTGAATGTCGCACGGCACAATCTCGCAGTAACAGGAAAGAAGTAATGCAAAGCAATCGAATTCCGAAAATGGGTAGAGATATGGGCTACCCTTTGGGTTGCGAAGTTTCATCAATTCGGGATAAGGCTGCCAGACTACGAGAGCTGGAAAACCAGAAGACTTCCCTTGACGTACAGATCCAGCAGGCCAAAGATCAGATCAAGTACAGTCAAGATTCTTGCAGTCACCCTTGGAACGAGCCACGCAAATGTTCTCACACTGTTCCTGGCCATGAAGATCCTGGCGATCCGCCTGGAACGATGGGGATTGACAGGCGATTGCCTACCTACGTTGATCCTGTGGTAACTACTTGGTGGGAGCGCAGTTGTCCAAAGTGTGGACTTATTGAGCGTACTCAGGATACGAAACCTGCCACCGACGTTGTTCCGGTCTTTCACTGACCATTTCTTCTTTGGCGCGAAAATATGAGCACTCCCAAGAAAATCAAAGTTCCCAACGTCATCACTGAAGAGATGCTCACTAACATCTTTACGGCAAGGGAACTTGGCGAGTATACAGACGATGAACTTGGTCAATCCATTGCCGTCTACGAGTTTGTCGAAAAGTTCATGAGACTATCTAAGTGTTGCAGTTGTACCTTGACGTATCTCATACACGAGAACGAATCTCTTCGTTCATTCAAGGAAAATCGAGAGCGCAAGGATTCTCACTGACCATTTTTCGCGCAAAGAAGCATATATGGCAAAACGCAAACGCAAACTTTACGAACAGCTTTCCCTCGTTCCTTCCCTGATTGCGGATATCGTGTCAACGCAAACATACAAGGGAACAGAAATATCAACCAGATTGAGAAATTACAATCAGGTAGATAAAACAGAATCTCTCCGACAGTCAATGACAGATGAACAGCGGCAAGAGTTTTCCGCCTTGGTAGACAAACGCTGTCGCAAAGCCTACGAAGTTGAAGCCGAATACTTCATGAAGGCAGTACGAGCCCAAGGCAATTCGGGTCGAGATCAAATGTATATGTGGATAAATCATTGGATGGCCAGTTACCTGCATGATCCTGAAGCCTTCCGCCGTCAACTGTCAGACTAAAGCCAAGTCCTTCCGATAAGGAAGGCATATCCCAGTCACCTATCTTTAGCGAGAAGGAATCACTGACCAGAATTCTGTACCTGTTTCCATATGGACAATCTTAAAGCCATCAAGAAGATCGCTAGACAGCAGAGACTCGCACGAGAACATTCCGTAGGCCGTCCCCGCGCAAAGAGCTGGAGCGGCAAGCCAGATGCCTCACAAGCCCGCAGAGATTGGAAACGCCAGGCACGCGATCTTTCCTAAACACCATCCAAAAACCTAATAGATCACAATGGCAGGCGCAAGAGCCTGTATTCTTGTCGTTAGGTATATTTTCGCTGTGGATTCTCACTGACGAGGCTTATAGGATTCATACAGATGGGAAGATGACAAATGCCGCTAGTTGCGGAAGAGTTAGCCTTCCAAAAGGAATTTTTCAATGGCACACATGATTATGGAAACCGACCACCTCATGCTCGCAAACACAGCCGCTTGGCATGGAATCGGCACAGTTGTTGCCGATGCGGTCGAGCCTGAAGAGGCTCTGAAGCTTGCCAAACTCGATTGGGAAGTCGGCCAGGACAAGGTTCTCCGCTTCCGTAATGGTTCGATCATTGAGTCACATGTGGAGAATTACCGCATGGACAATCTGCGTCCGCTGGGAGTTGTTGGTGCGGGTTATTCCGTTGTCCAGAATCGCCGAGTCGCGCAGTTTGCTTATTCGCTCGCCAAGGCTGGTGATATCACCAAGGTTGAAACCGCTGGTAGCATGGACAATGGCCGGCGGGTTTGGTTCCTTATCCGAGCCAATTCCTTCAACGTTGCCACTCCCAAGGACGAAGTGGGAACATATATCGCGCTTGGAAACTCGCACGATGGTTCGATGAAGTTCCTTTACTGGTTCACATCCACTCGCATCGTTTGCAACAATACCTTCAACCTGTCGCTTGGACTTGCGAAGACCGTCCACTCCTTCCGTCACGAAGGCGATGTGGAATTGAAGTTGGAAGATGCGGCACGTACGCTTGATCTCTACAACGAAACTCAGCGCGAGTACGCCGAGGCTTGCAACGCAATGGCGAAAGTCACACTGACTAAGGATCAGGTGAACGATTTCGTTATGGACGCAATCACAATCACGGATGGCGATATCGTTACCCGAGAGATTGTGGCAGCAGCGACGAAGCAGATGCGCGAGAAGTTGATGAAGAAGCGGGATAAGCAGGTCGGCATTTACAAGGCTGTCATGGGGGTTCTGGGTCGCGAGTCTGAAACCTTGCGAGCACTTCCCAACCTTTGGACTACGTTCAACGCCGTCACGAACTGGCAGCAGCACAGCCGCCCCGTTCGAGCCAAGGACGATGCAGCACGCACCGAAAATCGGGTTTTCAATAACCAGTTTGGCACGACACCGCAATCGGCCAACATGGCGGGCGCAAACGTCTTCCGTAGGGCTCTCGCTCTGGTCAAGTAATCCAAACCACTAACAATAGGGCTCCCTAACGGGGGCCTTATTGATTTCACTGATGATTCTTTTGGGAGATCAAGAGCATGGACAACTACAAAGTAATCACGAATGCCGATCTTCTCAAAGCTCTTGAAGGAGTTCTCCCGTATGCGGAAACTGAAACAGAGCAGCTGGAAGATGTTGCGAAACACGACGACGATGGAAACTATCGAGAAGTAGCAGACGATGCCGCTTCCGCAGTAGAATTTGCGCAGGGAGTAATCAAGGCTTACAAGGAGCAGAACCCGTAAAATGGCAACCGTAATCACCCCGACAGAATTGGCATGTAGCGACCTTCGTGAGATCAGGCTCCAGGACTTTGCTAAAGTTTCTCACAAGGAGGCATACGTTTTTGTATTCCCTTCGCAAGGAAACGAGTCTGCTGGCGACTTGATTTCGGTCACTGACCATTCTGCCGATTTCTCTCAGATAGCGACCGAGAAAGGTCCGATGGCAGCTGATTCTGAAACGTGCCTGTATATCAGGTGAATTTCTAAAAGAGGAATATGAGATATGGAAGAAGATCCGCCGAAATTCCCGTCAACGCCCGAGGGTGGATATGCGGGAGGATGTCTCTTTGCTATCGCATCTGCAATCATCATTGTCGGGTGTCTGGTAAAGTTCTTTGCCCATCATTCGTGATGGCGCATCTGCAAAGATAGGTGATATGCTACGCAAGGTGATCTCACTGATGCTCTCTGCTTAAGGCCATTTCTATGCCGAAAACCATTACAGTCTATACGCTTGAAGAGATCAAGGAACTTTCACAGTCTGCTTACGAGAAGATTCACCAAGAGTGGAAAGATAGATGTTCCGAGATGGCTAACTACTCTGATGAGATCATGGTTAGTCTCAAGGCTCTTTTCAAGAAGCTTAATGTTCGCTTGTTAGACTGGAATATCGGGCCATATTCGCCTTCATCACTGAGTCCTGAATTCCGCAACTGGGAAGATGATACCGGCGAATCATTCACGATAGACGATCTGCGCGATGCGCTGGTAAAAATCGGATACAACCTGTTGCCTGATCGGGGCGGCGTTTACGACCCAACAAAGACTTTCCCTGGCATTTGCGCTCTTACCGGCGTTTGTTACGATGAGGATTTGATTCAGCACTTGTGGGAAAGGATGTTCCTGCACGGCGACTCATTTCCTAGGGCTCTGTGCTCTCTTGCGGATAGAGTTCGCGAGCTTATGGAAGCGGAAGAGGAGTACGCCTTAACTACTGAAGAGATGGAACAAGTTTGGGGAGATGATTATTTCACTATCGATGGCGAGAAAGTTGAGATACCTAGCACTGACTGATTTTTCGCGCAAAGAGATACATGAACGACCACGTAACAATCATTCCGCTCGATAGCGAAGGCAAACCAGACCTAGAGGCTATTGATGCCATCCTTGCCGAGATGGATGCCAAAGAGCGATTGAACAAGGCGCAGATGCCTGTCTTCAAGATCGAAGCTCCCAATTTGAAGTGGGAAAAGCTTTTGGACATTCACACTGACCTGAATCTGGCTAACACTGTTTACGAACCCGTCAAGCCTCGCTTCAAAAAGCGCAAGAGCAAGAGTCGGTAACACTGATTCAGTTTCGAGAAGAGCATACACATGGCAATGAACAAAAAAGAACAAGAAGCACTCAAGAGCCTGGAAGAACAGAATCGGGTTCTTGCGCATACAGTCAATCCTGCACTGACATATGCTGGCAAGATTGCCACTGGCGATGGTGTTCGTTTTCGGGTTGTTGGCTCTGGACTTGAGCTGCGAGTCCAGAAGGGACAAGTGAAGGGCGATTATTGGTACGCCAACATAATCGAAGCCAATAGATTTAGTTCCACTGGTGGTCGCATATATCCTTACGAAGCCTGCTATGAGAATGAAGCAGATGCTTACTTTGCGATGTATCTTCGCATAAGGGATGCATCGGCTGTCGCACTGGAAAAGGCTTGGAGTAAGTACCAGAAAAGCCTCAACACTGATAAGGCTAAGGAGGAACCTGTAGCATGAGCCCACGCAAATTCTATCGCACTATCTATTCAGTTGAGATTCTTTCGCAGGAGCCAATCCCTGGAGAACTGGACCTGCATACGGTTTTGGGAATGGCTCAAGATGGCGACTATAGCGGTCGCAATGTCAAGACCTGCCAGGACGAAATCAACGCCAAAGATGCCGCCACGTTCTTGAAGGTGCATGGTTCTGAACCTGCATTTTTTAGCATTGATGACGAAGGTAACGAAATTCAGAACTAATCACTGATCATTTTGCGCGAAAGAGATTTATATGGCTGCAATAAAAATTCTCACTTCCGCCCACGTAAACGCCTTCAAGAAGTTTGGAAGGCAGGACCATTCCGAAGCAAAAGTCATTCTTAAGCTTTTCTTTCGCTCTGAGACCTGGTACATAACAGAGTACGATCCGTCAACTGGCATCGCTTTTGGATTCACTGACCTGGGCTGCGCCCGAATGGCAGAGCAAGGATCAATCGACCTGTACGAGTTGATTAACATCAATCGTCGCACCAGAGTCGATCCCTCAACCCCACTGACAGAAGTCAAGGTGGGAGGAGTTGACTGTCCGCTTGGAGTTGAGCGAGATATTCGCTACCCGATCGGAAAAGTTTTGCTGAGAGAAGTTATCGAGAAGGTCAAGAATGGCCAGCACGTTTGAATTATGAGAGTATGGCGGGGTGCTCAAGCCCCGCTGTCCTCTTTTTCGCGCAACAAAGATAGGTGCCATCACTGACAGATCCGTCAGAATGAGAAAACCATGAACACAGCACAAAAGAATCGCCTTCGGGTACTCATTCAAAGCCTCACGGAGAATGCTGTTGAGCTTGGGAAGATCACCCATGAAGACGATCAAGACAAACGCCCCGAAAGCCAGCGAGGCTCCACCCACGAAATGCGAGTGCATTTCGCTAAGTGTGTCCGCAACGCTCGAAATAACATTGAGCGACTCCTTGAGAAGCACAGCGATAATCGAACTCCACTGCTGGGAACGACTGTTAGACTCGCAAGGGATGTCGAACGTTTCCCTGAATTCGTTGCGCCCGAAGGACTCACGGGAACTGTCATCGAAAACGGTAGCCTAATCATCGTCGTCAAGATGGACAAGCCCTGGGAAGGCTGCCCAGACGATCGCACGATCGAATGGCACAAGGATCTTGCAGGCGAAGAGCCGCTGAATGCAATCTTTTGGGAAGACGTTGACGCTTGCTACATTCCGCCACTGACTCCATCAAAGAAAGCATAAAGCCATGCCTCCACTCATTCCCATTGATCGTTCAAAGCCATACAGCCACATAAGCTCAAATGGCATTGAATTCAAATGCGCTCGCACTGACTTAACTGCTGTTATTAAGGTCAATGTCACCAATCATTCAACGGCGCAGATCGTCAAGGCCACTGCTGAATTCATTGGTTGGTGGGCTGCGAACATTCGTGAGGACATGATCCAAGACGGAAAAGGCTGGTCGGGTTATGATTGCCTCAAATTTGAGATCAAAGAAGGCCGCTAATCACTGACCATTTGCAAAAGAAAGCAAGTTTATGAATGTCACAAGATCGCAACTCTGGCAGCTCGTTCAGTTTGGCATAAACCATGATGCTATTGGCGCATCTCGGCACATCGAAAATCTGATTTTGCAGAACGAGAACAAGAAAATTCATTTTTCCATCAAGGAACTTGAAGACACCGGCGGTTGCGCCCGAAAGATTGTCTTCATCAAAATGCTTCGCAACGAGATCAAGGGAATGACTCTCAAGGAGGCAAAGGATATTGCGGATGCTGGAGTATTGCCTGCGCCGTATATCACAGAGAATGTCCTTGAATTCATGCGGAGTTACAGTTGGATCGTTATTAACTAGATTCAATCACTGATGCAGCACATGACGTACCAGAAGCATGAGCAAGCATCCTTTCATTTTGGTTCTTCTGGCTTTTCTCGCCCTTTGTTGATCGTCATTCACGGAGAGGCACTCATGTACAGCCCTTTACTTGCCCGAGGTTCAAACGCCCGAGATCCGCCCTTCAAGGGCCGTACCTGCAAAGATAGGTGCCATCACTGACAGATCCGCAAAGAGGATTCAAGCATGAGCAACATGAGCGAAGCAGATCAAAAAGAGTTTGACAGACTTATCCAAAACGCAATCTCCGAAAGCGATTCGGCTGCAAATGCCAACGAAAATGCTGGCGGATACTCTTTTGGAGAGGTGCCAGCCGGTCGCATCAACTACGAAAGAAGCATGGGACATGCCGCTGTCGATCTCGTGCGGGCTCAAATCAGCCTGCTGCAAGCACAAGCGATTCTGAACAAATCACTGTCGAAGTGACCAGAGAGCAATTATCATGAGCGAAAAAAGCATCTACGAGATCAAGTACGAAGACAATGAACTGATGGGCATAAGTGTCCATGGAACTGTTATTGTCTTTGACGCAAAGATGAATCATCCTCGCGATACAAGGCTGTCTTTGAGTGTTTTCACTGAGCAGCATGGCGGATTGTCGAAAACAGAAAATGCTCGATTAGGCATCTTTGAAGAGAGTAAATTTTTCGACAAGATCAACTTCAAGGATCTTTCTGTACCAGTCGATACTACCTTTGTTCATCCTTGCACGGAAAAGTGCGGAGATCCTGACGCATTCCAGGCCCATGCAGATTCTCTCTGCGAGATGTGGAAAAACAAACAAGCCACCAGCATCGTTTGGCTAACGTCACGCCTGTATAACAGGTATCTCATGGATACTTGCGATCTTGGTTCGGCTCTTTTGACGGCTCGTTACGAAATTCTTTCGCGCAATCGAGAGATCAACAAACTTCGCATCGAAAATGCAGAACTCCACAAGAAACTCACTGACCAATCTTCTGAAAGAGTTTGAATATGGCAAAACTTTCCACCGAAGTCGTTTCCTTCCCCGATATCAACTATGCCAATTTCAAAAACGGCATGGATGAACAGAACAAGGCTTTCGAGAAGTTGCAGGAAACTTCGGATTCCATTAACTATACGGCTCCCAATGCTTCCCTCAAGGGCGCACTCCTGCAATTCCCAGCGGCGGACGGATACGCTATCTACGTCGTCACGAAGGACAAGCCATTGACGCTGGGGCATGTCAATTTCTGCGATGGCTACACAATTTCAGCGGCACATCTGCGAGGACTGAATCGCCAAGACATCTTGAATATGCTGCATCAGCGAAAACTCATGAAGGACTTGTTCAGCAAAACGAGTCACTGATCATGTTGCAAGAGAGGCTTTTGCATGAGCAATCAGGTAAGCAAAATCTTCAATGGCGCAATCACGATCGTTTCTCCCAAGTCTCCTGATCACCGCACCTTCCGCATCAAGACGATCAAGGAAGGAACCCTCAAGGGGAAGCGAATTCTGTCGCTTCTGACTGGACCCGACAACACTTCCAGTTATACAGGTTTTGCTTTCGTTAGCGAGACTGGCGTGCATCTTTGGAGCAAGTACAGGGGCAATCCTCTCTTTGAGCGATATGCCTACCTGGTTTGGGAATTGTCAACCAATAAGCAGTCGCCACTGTTGGCGGAAGGGTATAAGATCCTTACGCAAGGCACTTGCATTTGCTGCAATAGGATGCTGACCACACCAGAATCCATTGCGCAGGGCATCGGTCCTTTTTGCAAAGAACGGAAAGGTTTGTAATGGCTGCGAAGATCATCAATATCGTCAATGGGTACAGCGTTCGTTTTGATCAGCGAGCGAAGGGAGAAGAGACTCCATATTGGGTTGGTGCTATTCTCAAGGACGGCACTGAGGTTGGAACTTTCAACAATAGCGGAAGAGGAGGGGCAACATTCTTTCATCCTCATTCTCTTGAGGTTAATCTTGCAAAGATGGCGACCGACGAAGCTGCAAGGCAGGGCTATGAAGATAATTTGTTTGAGGCAGCTGGCTTGATCCCGGAATTTGCGGAGATGATGGGGTACAAGAAGGGCTTGAAGAATTCAAAGCCTGAAGAAATCTTCCCACTGTTCATAGCCGAGGTTATCAAGAGTTATAAGAAAGGACAATAATGAGCTCCGAAACTGATAACGTCGCAATTCTGATCGAATTTCCTCCTATGACTGATGCTGAGATCATGAGTCTTCGGGATTGGTTGGAGCGGGAACTCTCCAAGCAGCGGAACTTGGTTCCTCTTGAGATCAGCAAGAAGCGATTCAATCCAGATCATGGTGGCGTTGTCATCTATCAGCCTTGATCGAGAGATCAGCCCGAAAGGGCTTTAGGGGTTAAGATAGGTGAATGCGGCAGGAACTCTCACTGATTGTTTTTCTTTTGGCGCGAAAGTATGAACAAACTTACCCACGAACATACTGCGATTGATATGTACCTGCAAACAAAGACACTTTCGGGTTTGTCCTTGGATGCGATGCCGTACACCAAGGATTTCAGCAACCTGCATGTGCGATACGTCGCCATGAGTGGTCAGACTATCGACATTGGGGACTTTTACAGGGCTCTCCTCAATCTGCGCAAGAAGTCAAGGCTTGTGAATCGGCCTGCTACTCGTTTGGCTCCACTGTTCAATGCTGGAAGTATGCTCTAACATGAAGACTGAACAAGAAAAGCATTCTGAATTTGAAGCCGCTTGCGGAGGGCCGACGAAGGCTTTCCGCCTCATGCGAATTTGGGAATCTTGTCCCAATAGCAGCAATTTGCTTTATCCCAATCCCAAGGATGCGCCGAAGAGTTACGGCGTAAAGAATCGGGTACAAATCTTCACAGACAAGGCGAAGCGAGAGGGATACACTCAGAAGCAGATTAGCCTGTACTTGGATCTTTGATCACTGACATTTTTCGTTTTCGTAACACTGACTCATATCGGGTTGAATCTGCATCAAAGGAACATCAAACATGCTGTTGAGCGAATTTGCAAAGAACGTGGCGGAGTTGGTGAAGGATGCCAATAAAAAGGGAATTGATCCTGAAGTAAGGATGCTCCCCGTACCGTCAAGCGAGCATCGGCAGCCTGAATTCAATGATGCTCTGTCCGTTGCTTCTATCAATCTGGCAAAAGAAGTGTCGGAAGAAGAAGCCGCAGAAGGCGAGAATGATCCCGAGATGCTTGACGAGGACGGTAACGCTGTCGAACTTCCCACTGTTATCATTCATACCTGGTAAGGCTCATGAGATCCGAAGCAAAACGCATAGCAAGAGAAAAGGCAAGGTGCCCCGTGTCAGCAGAACGAATGACGAGTGAAGCATATTCGACGTTTGAAAAAGAACTCTTTGAACTCAACGATATTCCCGAAGAGATGCGATCGGCACTGTCGTATTACGCATACGAGAAGGGACACTCAGCTGGATACGATGAGTGTTTTGGAATCCTTCAAGGACTTGTTGGAGATTTCAAGGACTCCATCCACAAACTCATGGCTCGCTGTCGAGCAGAAAAGAAGTAACTCTCTGCCCCTGAAAAGGGGATTTTCGCGCAAAGATAGGTGACTTCACTGACAGATTCAGCACGAGAAGAAAAGCATGAACGAACCCCAAAGCCCACATAATCCGCAAGCAGGCTGGGTAAGAGTACGAACAAACGGGACATCACTGTCCACGAAGAGACAGATTAAGGCGTGGTTGGAAAATTCCAGTGCGCCCGTTGCAATCGAATGGGGCTGGAAGATTGGTCCCGATATTCAACTGGGACAATTCTGGACGCCTGTCCTTTGGGACTTGAACGAAGATCCCACCTTCGTAAAAGCAGGTTGCCTAACACTGATCCATCACGCAGAGGCTATTGCATCATGAGCAAAGAATCCGTAGAACGCTGGGCATTCACGAAAAAAGAACTCAATAATCTTGAATTGGCAAAGCTTGCCAAGCGAGAAGATGAATTCATTGTCTACGTTTACGGTAACGCAGTTATGGTGGATCGGCGCGGCAACTGCCTTAATCGCTACGCTGACGGTACCAGGGGCGTAACAAAGGCTCACAGGGAATGCGCCGAAGATACCGTAGAACTGTACAAGGCTAACGAAGAATCAGCAGATACCTGGTGCGATGTTATCACGAACGAAGAGGGCGAATTCATTCACTTTGATTTCGTTAAGCATACGATGAAGAAAAGATATCCTCACTGATCATTCTGCGCGAAAAATAATCGCATGGAAAAGAAAATCAATCAAGACGCTCAACGCATCGCTAACTATCTGCGATTCGAGCGTACGGAAACAGTCTACTTTTCTGATCTTGAACGGCTGACAGGCGTAAAAGTCACACCTTCACTGATTAGATTGGGAGATCAAACAGGTTTGTTCAGATTCAACAACGAACTAGGGAGTGTCATTTGAACACCTTCAAGGTTGACGGAAAAGAAATTCAAGTCGGCGGAGATGTTCGGGTAGAAGTTGAATTGCTCGATGGTGATTCGATCGTTGTTATTCTCACTCACGAAGGCATCATCACTGATTGTTTTAGTCAGGGAGAACATACAGGAACAGACAGCGAAACTTTCGAGGAAAGATTCAACTGGATGTCCGGTACTCAAGGAGAATGAAGTGGTCGTACAGAATGTCTCAGCCAAAATCGGAAACATGCGCAAGCCTCAGAGTTTTGTGGTCTATGCGGGCGATTCCGATGTCCTCACCGTTCAGTCAGACGATTGTATCGGGAGACTCACTGTCGCAACCCGAGAACTGAAGTGGACACGCAACAAGGGTGGCGCACAATTTATGCACCTCTCAATCGGCGGAAACAATGGGAAGGGCGTAGAAACACTGTCGCCCGAACTCACTCAGCAGTTTGTCGATGCTCAAGCCAAGAAGGGCCAGTCGATCGGATTTGCTGGATCCGGCATCACTATCGGCTAAAGATTGATTGCTCCATGCCCTACTGCGAATGTCGCAGTAAGGGCTTATGGGCTAAGATAGGTGAACTCACTGACAATCCTCGCTTATGGAGTAAAACATGATGGACAAAACAAAGATCGAGAGCATCGCTAAGGGAAAGATTGAGCGTATTGCAAACGGAATCAAGGCAATGGGTCTTGGAGTTATGCACTTCCCTTCTAATGGATTGTTGGCTGCTGAAGTTGCACGCAGGATCAAAGAGCAGGTCAGCGCAGATGAATTTGAAGCGGCAATAAAAATTGTTGCAAACGAGGGACACTGACATATGCTGAAGTTCATTTTTGATGTAATATTTGGACTGCTGATGATTATTATCATCGGGTCACTCGTTTGGTTCCTCGCCACCATCTTTGGAGCGAAATGGGAATACTGGGAAACCATGCGTATCTCTCTATTCCTTGGCATCGCTTTCGAGATCATTGCCAGAATAGTTAAGGCTGCTACGAAGTTTGATATGACAACTTCGGCTGGCTATCGTCCGCCGTATTGACACTGACTTTTTTCGCGCCAAGGGGATATCATGGCACACTCAATGACGGAATCGGATATCATTGTCTTTCCGGTACAAGATCCCTGGTACAACGATCCACGCAAAGCTGCGGAATTTGTTGCATACCATGCCGCCCGCACTGATGGTTCTGCCAAACGAGATACAACTATGAGCAATCCGATCAAATATCCTTCCGTTGGACAACGAGTGCGGATGATTAAGCCGCTTGACTTTGCTGGAGGCGATTCTGGCATCAACTTTTTTGTTCCTCAAGGAACCACTGGCAAGGTTGTGGATCTTCGAGATGGTGGCGGAAACTCTGTCAAAACGATCAAGGGCTTAAAGCGTCACGACCAGATGGTGATTGTGGAGTTTGACATTCCCATAGAGGGAATTGAGGACTTCGAGAATTGTTTCGACTTCAACAATGGCGGTAGCGATTTCATCGAAGAATATTGCGAAATATTGGAAGAAGCCGCACACTGACCTTTTCTTTGGCGCGAAAAATATATGAAATATGAACTTTCAATAGTGACCAGCGATAACTCCTCTGCGATTGATGACAGAAGTAGAGGTATGGAAATCGCTGCCCTCTTGCGCAAGATCGCAGATAATCTCGATTTGGTTGCGGTCTTTAGTACGGGTGGCAAATTTATGGACAATGGAACTCGTATCGACTTCTTATTGTCTATCAAAGAGTTAAGCGTTGATGACACTATCAAGGCTCGTATGAGTGCTCAATTCAGGGCGGATATCGAGCACGACTTGTTGGACGGTATGGAATGGGAACCGCCCACTGACCCCGTACATGGCGAGCAAGAATTATGAGCAATCGCAACGAAGAAACAGTCACTCGCTACATGCCAACGTACATCAACAAGGATGGGATGCGCCGCATCTTGGGAACGGCACAAGGCCGCTTCACTAAGGCCACTGCCGAAGAGGCGCAAAGTGCCGTAGATTCCCTCCTGTCAAACAATACAGAGGACTGCCTGCGCGAATGCTACGGCAAGCAGTCTATCGGGACGTTCCGAGTAGACCCGATTGAGTGTTGGCCAGTCCACTTTGATCCGATTGGCATTTTTGTGCATGATCCAGAATCGCCATTCGAGATGAATTACAAGGAAATTCTCGACAAGGTTCGAGCCAAGCACTGATCATTTTTCGCGCAAGGTAATAGCATGAAACGATTTATTTGGACAGATCGGCATACTGAAAACCCTGTCGCTATTTCTTTCTTGCGCAAAAAATGGCGAGTAGTCAATGAGGGTGGAGATGAACTTTCCTCCTCCAAGGCGAGAAGTGGGTGCGTCAAATGGTGCCAAGATAACTTCTGTCGCCCGATCAACAAAAGCTGGAAAGCCTATCACGGTCCAAACGGCGGATACTAGCACTGACTCGTTTCTCATCAAGGCTATATCATGCCAACTCTCAAAAACATCATCATCGTCCCTGCCAAGAAACGTAAGCCGCTCTGGACGGCACAAGGCGAAGTTGACCAGAGCGAGCCTGCCATGAACTCGCAAGACTATTCGGCCCTATGGGGCATGTGCTCAGGCGACTGGGGATTGTTCTATGGAGTCTCCAGTGCTCCTCTAGACGAACTTGATTGGGATTCCAGCGTATGGGACCGGTTTGCTAACGTCATCGGCATACAGCTCGCTAACGTCAAGGCAAAGCCGAGCGATTACGATAGAGGTGACGACAAGCATTTGGAAAAACTCCTGAAGTGGGCGCAGAAATGTGCCAAGATCGTCCGCGAAAGCGAATAAACAAAAGACAGCCATACTCCAATATGGCAGTCTGTAGCGCCAAAGATAGGTGAATACCAGATATTGTACCACTGACTCAGTTTCGATAGGATCATCATTATGGCAAAGCAACCAACAAACGGACCAATTTCCCCTGAAGGCGAAGCAGTTGAGAAGTTCACGAATGAATGCTCTACCGCTCTCACTAACCTCTGGGCTCGCTGGCAGGACGAGAAGGAATACGAAGATATCCAAGAATACTCCAAGCCTCTCAAGCCCAAAGCGGAAGAGCACGGCCTAACAATCACGAGCATGACCAAAAAGCCGTTTGGCTGCAAGGTTTCAGTCAATGGCAAAAACTATCATGTCACTGTCAACTCCAGGTCTATTGGATGGAAGAGGATATAACACTCTTTAACAAGGGAGACTTTGCGATGAGGACAAGACTTAACGATGGCACAAGTTTGCCGCTTAGTGTTGGTGACATAATCGCAAACAGCGGAGGCGTTCAGGACACACTGATCCCTGTTGGCGCAGTCGTAAAATTCGCCACCGGCATGGATGGTCGAGAGATCACCGAAACGGTAATCTTGCAGGAGGCCAGCAACACCAAGGAAATCATCAAGGTACTTGGACCTGCCGGATGGTTGGGTTGTAACGGACCCATGACTATCGTTTCCCTTCCGTAAACCGCATTTGCCCAAAGGGGCTTAGGCGGTCAAAGATAGGTGATTACCAGAACTTGTACCACTGACTCAGTTTCATTTTTCGCGCAACTATAAAGGGAGTCACAAATGTCACGATCATTCACCGTTTCCAGCATCTTTGTTCCTAACGTCAAACTGAAGACCATCGAACCAGGCGACGATATGGACGTTGGACGATTCGATGGTAGCGGCGAACTGTCCGCCCGTTGCGGCGCAATACGCAAACAGACCAGAAACAAGGTCGCCGGTGTTGCTTTCCTCAATATCGAGATCACTGCCAAAAATCCCACGGACGGCACCAATGGATACGCCTCCAGGTCAGATCACAGCCTCCAGTGCGAAGCCGCTGGTATGCTGTCAAACGAATATACGAGACACTGACTCGGAATCAATAATCGCATATCCATAATGGAGAACACATATGCGTCCAATGGACTTTGATCTCTATAGTGAATCAGCCGTTCGCCAAAAGGCAGGCAAGCGGGTAAATCCTGGCTTTGTTATCCGCTTCAGTATGAAGGGAAGGAAATTCGTTGCCGAAATCAGCGCAGGCAGCAACGACCTGGTATCTGTCTATCGAGAAGATACCCAAGTCATCGTGTTGTCGCTGAACGCCAGTTTGGGATATGCTGGTATTCAGATCCTCAAGACTGAAGGCGCACAGCAGTCAGTATTTGCTAAGGATTGTCTTGAGGCTATCGACACTGACGAAGGCGTATTTTTCCAAAGCGAGGAAACTGTCAGAGAAGTCCTGGGGCCAAAAGGCTTGGATCTTTCCGAAGCCACTATCGTTCGCAGATTGTTCGATTGTGCCTCAAGCCGTCACTGACAAATTGGTTGCGTAAGCAGATACATAGAACGCAGATAAGAAGAACTAGATAAAAAGGAGGTTCGCCATGAAGTAATCTAATCACGTTCGCATTCACTCTAAAATTGACGCAGAGCGCAGGCCGCATCTAGATTGGTGCGGCTTGCCTCATTATATTTCGCGCAAAAGATAGGTGCGTCCAGCCTCACCTCCGCTCACTGACTTACAAACACGCACATCAGTCCTATGGCAACAATCACACGCAAAGATCGTCTGTGTCCCAATGGCATCCCCCGATGGGTTCGGGTATACGATAATGAGGGCGAAACAATTGACAGGTACACTGTCATCTACGCCCGCCAATCTGACAAGGCACCTGGCATTGCAACTCAATATCCTTACGTCGGCATGAGCGAACGGCCCACGCATCCGCAAGGGTTTGGACAGCATGGCCACTCCAACAATTGGCCAGCCGATTACCAAAAATCAAAGCACACCGGCAATCTGCTATGGCCACCAAAGATCGGGCGCAAATGCCACCTTGGGAAGCGTATCCGATTTGAGGATCTGCCAGCCGAGTGCCAGCGCGTTGTTATGAGCGATTACAAAGCGTATTGGAATCTTTGATCACTGATCAGCATTGCAACAAAGGGAAGTTATGAAGTCCAAAGCGAGAGTTTCGCTCAAAAAGTCTCTGCGGTACCTGATGGGATACGTAGCAGGTATCGTCTACCACGACGAATTTGAATGGCTGTTGACAGACAGCGGCGCATGGGAGGATCTGCACCTTTCAGACAAAAAGACTTACAGCGCAAAGGTGCATCCCACAAAAGATAAGGCGATCACTGCCGCGAAAAAATACCTCGAAGAGAAGGGTGCAAAATTCCCGGTATTCGTGAGAGCCTACACGTACGAAACGCCTAACCCTAAAAGCGCAAAAGGTATGCCACTTTACAGCGGCGACAACGAACGCGAAATCGTTACACTCTGATCACTGACCTTGTTTCAAGGGAGAGAATCGTATGGAAAAAGCAAACTGGCAAGTACAGCATCAGATGGACAATGAGCCAACGTATATCTGTGACGTTGCGAATGATCCCGAGGGAGATTATGGGATTGCGCTGCACCCAAAGATGGACAAAGATGGCGACTCCACTTATCGTCGCCAGGTTGCGCAGCAAATTGCCAATATTCTGAATGGCAACAAAATCCTCACTGCCGCTACAGCGGCGTATGCTCGCCTCTCCGAGTTTCGCAATAATTGGCCAGGCCGAGGCTCGATTGAGGGTCAACTATTGCTGTGCAACCTCAGGGATGCCATTGCGGAAGAAACTGGCCAAACGGCACAACAGGTACAGGAAAGTCACTGACCATCGCCAAGTTCTGGCACTTTCATCATAAGGGAGTTCAAAATGAACGAATCAGACTTGGATGAGATGGCGATCGGGTATATGGAATGCTCACTCTTCACTGATCTTCCCGATGGGGAAGTAGGACAGGGAGAGTTCGATTGCACGCCGTATCTGCCTAATTTTTCAGAGCAGGCCAAAGAATCAGCCGCAATCGCATGTGCTCAATTCTTTTCATACAACGTCACTGACCTTGCGGAAGTTGACGCACGTAGGGCTGGAAACGATCTCTGGTACACCAGAAACGGACATGGCACCGGCTTCTGGGATCGAGATGAGATTGAGGAAAGTGCCCGAAAGCGGCTGGCGGATGCCGCCCGAAAGATGGGCGAACGCCACCTAGTTCGGGGCGATGATGGAAAGTTCTATTACGAATAACTCCCTTCCCTCTCTGCCATCGTTGGCAGTAAGAGGGAGAACCCTAAAGATAGGTGCTCACTGACCAGTTTCTTTATGAACGAATAACATGAGTACAGAACAAGAAACCAAAGATGCGATTAAGGCCATCCGAGAGATTGCTGCAAAGCATGAGCTCGCCGTTCGCATCTTTACGAAGGACGACGTAAGCGAGATGATTATGGACTCAAAGGACGATATAGACATTCCCTTCAATCTTACGGACGAACAATGGAAGTTCGTCAAGGGCAAATACGAGGGCCATGTCATGCACGACGAATGGGACAGGCTTGAAGTTCTCGCCCGATATTCCAAGATCCAATAAACCTCCGCAAACCTCGAAAGAGGGATATGCCCCAAAGATAGGTGAATAAGTACACTGACCATCTATCATTTTTCGCGCAATCAAGGGAGAACCACAAATGCCAGACTACGAACCGCTCACAGCCGCCGAAATCAGAACCGCTCTAGAGCAACTGAATTGGTCCTATGGCATTGGTGACGTTATCACTGTCAACCCAATCAGTTCTGGTACGAATGTAAATGGCACTGGTACGTTTGACCGTAAGCCTTGGGGAATGAATCTCCAAACTCGTACCTATCGGATCATTGGTCGCACTGTCAAAGCCCTCAACCACCAAACTACGATTCAATAAAGGGAGTTTCCAATGCAGATTGAAACATGTTCATTTGTCAAGGCAAGCGAGCTTCTTGAAGGACTCACTGAGGTATCTGAGTCTATTTCTAACTCAGGCAACGTGACCTGGGGCGATGCTAACCGCACCCTTTACACCGCCGATACTCTCTATGATGCTGCGAACGAGCGACTTTCAGTAGATAGCGAGGAGATGATGCGTTTTTTGGAAAAAATCAATTCTCTGCCTAAAAAGTTCCAAACGTACGTCGATATGGAAAACTGACCACTGTCGTACCCGAAATCTCACCAAGATTGGCAATACCGCCATAAGGAAGTTTCCGATGTTCAACGAATCAGCACTCAAGCAACTCAAGAATCGTCAACCCAAGCGCAGTTTCGATGCCATTGACGAAGAGGCAGAACGTCAGGGCAACGCCACCGGCTACTTCAGCCGCAACGAACTTCGCCCGCAACTTGGCAAGCGGATCAGCAAAGATACCCGACAGTTGAACGGGCGGCGTAAGACGGCGGACAATCGAGCCACGCAGAATCTTGTCAAAGATACCGCAGCAGCGTATCGCCAGTATCAGGCGGCTTAAAGCCGTCCCCCTTGCCCTCGAAGGGGATAGCCTCTAAGATAGGTGCTGATTATCAGATCCCACTGATTTTCTTCTTTCCGCGCAAAATCATGGAAGCAACAAGCGAAAAAATCAGCCTCAAAGCCGCAATCGAACGAGGGGAGTTTCCTCGTCAAGGACTCTTTCATCGCCAGCAGATCAACGGCATGCGGCGAGGAATCGAACGCAAGCGAGACTTAAAGCGTACTCTCCGAGATCATCGCAAGGGCCACTGACTAATCCCATCGCAGAGGTAAAACATGAGCAAGCCAATCGACAAAAACGTACAACTCCAAACCTTGCAAATGTCATTCACGGGCACGCCTGAGATGATTACTGCATTCCGAGAGGCCATTCGTTCAGCCTCAATCGAGAGCGTTCTGGAGGTATTTGAGAACGAAGTGCTTGCAGAGGATCATCTTGTCACGAACGCCAACGGAGTCTGTCGAGACAGATGGAATGAGTGGCAAGAAGCTTGCCCACCTGAACTTCGGGCGCAGGTCTTGCATTGACCCACTGAGGGATAGGGCTATCTAGCAGATCCAACAAGGGAGCAATCAGATGAACATGAGCATTGCAAGAAACTTTGCGGCTGGCGAGGACACAACGGCGGAAGCAAGTGATGTCGTTATGGAGGCGATTCTCGGGCCTACCTGCTTCACTACCATGACTTTCGGCGAACGAGAAAAGATTATCAACGAGAAGCTTAAGCCCTTGGGATATGGTTATGAGGCTCCCAATGGTTGCGGAACTCGTTTCTCAATCGGCGGCGAACGCACTACTTTGGTATTCTGTAACTCGTTTCAATGCGTTCAGTTTATCTACGAACGCACTGTCGGACTGCAAGACAAGGCGAAAGCATGAACACACCAACCGTTGGACTGCCAGCCGATAAAGTTTCCGATCCTGAATTCGGAGAAAAGGATCAATCACGAGCCGCTCGCGTTCTTCAGCGACTTCAAGGCGCAGCAGAGATGGACCATTCGATCACCTTTGAAGGGCACGAAGCGTGCGAACTTGTTGCAATGCTCTCAAGTCGAGAGTACCTTGGGATCGTAGCAGCGAGACCCGAATGCAAGGCAAACGAATTCGCACAATACTTCCACCTTCCCTAATCCACGACGGCTCAACCATGAGCCTTTTTCGCGCACCAAAGATAGGTGCTCAATAACTGTACCACTGACTCATACCAGCATAAGAGAGAACTATGGAAGCAAAGACACATGTGGTTCTCGATCTATCCACCTCTCTCATAATCTTGTTTGCTTCCCTACAGGAATGCGAAACCCATATCAGAAACAGCCACAATAGTGTCGGCTACGCTATGGGGATTCTGCCAGCCGCACTTCTGGTCTCCACCCAAGAAGTGATAACCCCCACTGAGGACTCAAGCCGCCCCGATATCGAAGAAGTTGAGATTTACCGTCACCTGGCCGGCGATTACCTCTTTGCCATCGACTCATCGTGGGTCGAGCAAGCCGATACGATGCTCGCCTGGTCTCCCATTGACCAAGAGCGTTTGTGCCTCATTGAATCAATGGACCCATGTCCTGACGGCACCGCTAATGTCTAACACTGACCCACTTCTAATCAGGTAACACTGAATGGCTCTTACTCATTCCCTCATCTTGCCAGTCCTAAGCCTCAATGATGCTGATATCATTGTGCCTGGCAAGGATACGATCGCAGTCTTTCACCGTCGCATTAGAAGGCCACTGTCCCCTTCCGCAAGGATCAGAGCAGTATGGAACAAGCCACTAAATATCCCCCGCTCACAGAGTTTCTGGTTCATTACAGCGATGGCGAAGTCAGGCCAACCGCTATGGCAGCGCACGTAACCCTCGCAGATGCGCAGAACTACTTTGTAGGCGTTCGATTCGAGATCACTGAGACTACGTTTCATACATGCACCAAGGTTGAGAAGATCGACGGACCATGTTCACTGCTGCCTCGCAGACGATAAAGGGATATATGGAAGACTTCAACGAAATGTCACTCGAATCGCTCCAGAACTATGACGGACCAGCGTTTTACGCTTCCGTTCGCCACATCGCTCCAGATGGTAAGTCACCAGTCTGGTCCGATCTTTGTTCGGTCACCGAAGAAAAGCTGATGGCAAAGATCCGAAGTATGCGAACAATCGAGTGGCGACGGATGCCAGGCACGAGGTACCAGGGCAGCGCAGTCAAGAAGTCGGCATAACGAATCACACTCCCTTCCCCTCTCCCATTGTGGGAGTAAGGGGATAAGGCCAAAGATAGGTGAAAGTCTTTGCAAAGTAAGCATCACTGACTTGTTTCCACTTTGCGCAAAGCATCAAAGGAGTCAACAATGCAAATAGCTTTCATGTATGCCGTTCGCGCAACCGTATGGTTTCCAGTATCTACTCGTCCTCTTACACGAGAAATTGTAATTCCAGCCAAGTCTGTTATCCAGATAAAGGGTGCTGGCTGCGCGTACAATGGAACAATCATCGCCAATATGCCAGGGATCCAGAGTCTCCACATCAATGCGCCGCACTCTGGAAATATCAATTTCTTCAACGATGGCGAAGAAGTGTATGGATACAAGGAATTTGATCCGAGAACTGCTGAGGAGTTTTTGATTCCCACAAAAGCTTAACACTCAAACTCTCGCAAGAGAGGAATAAGATCCCTAAGATAGGTGAAACTAGATTGTACCACTGACTCATTTAATTTTCGCGCAGAATCAAGGAGTTTCAACCATGACAACCATGCCACGAACCATTACGATTACCCCCACTTGGCGTTCTCTCGTCTTCCAGGTCATCGAAGTTATGACAAGGGGAACAACGCAAAAAGGCAAGGATCTGGCAAAAGCCGAAATCAGCAGAATGGCCCGCATGGCTGATGCGCTGCCAATGGTCACAGACCTGCTCACCGAGATCAAGGAACGCAATCCCAAAGAAGCGGTTGCAATCGACGCCGTTATGCAACAAATCACCGAACTCATTGGCGAATGACACTGACCGATCCGCTCCACTTACAGTTCTATACAAGGGAGTCAAATATGGATCTGTCCGAAAGCAAAACCGCTCACCAACGTCCTTCCAAGAGTTTTTTCCTCCACATCGTTTTTGATCAAACCATTCTGGAGTGGACTTTGATTCATTCCAGTATGCCACTCGCAAACGGCGGAGGACAGGTACTCGCCACGAAATACACCAAGGAAGAAGTTCACAGCATCGCTCTAAGGATCAAGTCAGACGATGATGAGATCTTGATTCACGAGGATGTTCGCATGGGCAATTACAGCCCTGCAATCAATTCCTGCCTTGTCCTATTCTAAAACTCCCTCCCCTCTGCCATTGTTGGCAGTAAGGGGAAAGGGTCAAAGATAGGTGAATGTTATTCAAGGTGTTCACTGTCGTGCCCGAGTTTGCTACAATTCTTTAAGGGAGTCCAAACATGGGAAACAGACTAGGATCATGCACGCACGAAGATTGGCCCTGTTGCGGCTGCGGTGAGGAACCTTCACAGGAAGAGCAGCACGAGCAGTCCCTCGAATCTCAAGAATTCGAAATGGAACGGGACCTGAACGGCGACGATGAGGAACACGAGGACAATTTCACTGATTCCGAAGCCGATGCGGATACCTTGCGTTCAGCGGGCTGGGGAACGGATGAGGACTACGGCGGAGGAAATGATATCGACACGCCGATGGGCGACTATTATGAAGGGGAATGATCTTTGCCCCGAAAGGGGTTGTAGCCCCTAAGATAGGTGGACTCACTGACAGTTTTCTTTTTGCGCGCAAATTATGGAACGTCAATCACCATTATCTGTTGTCAAATCAATCATGGAGGCTCGGAAGCAAGTTATTTGCCCGAATCCCAGTTGTCGCTGCCAAGACCAGTACGCAATCGAACCTGACATCAAACGATCCGAAGACGAAAGCTTCGATAGCTATCGCTGCGGAAAGTGTGGACAGCGGTGGACGGTTGGATATTCTCTCACCTACTTTGTCAAGGTTGAGTACAAAGATCATGTGGGAGATATGGCAGACCCAAGTATCAAAGAGTTGATCCACTGACTCATATTCCGCTTCTGCTATTCCAACAAGGGAGTTTCAACAATGGCAAAGGGAATCTATGTAGGTTTGGCAAAGGGTTTGCATCGGATGGTCTTCCGTTGCGATACTGAACCCACCAGAGAATCACACAGCGATTTCCTGGCAGTCATCGGACCCTTCCGTACTATCAGAGGCGCGAAGGCTATGGTTCACTACGGATTTATGAATCCGCATATGCAATTCGTTCGCGATGCCGAACGCATCGGTAAGATGAAAGCCGATAAACTCAAGTCTCTCCCACTGTCGCACAAGGTTATTGGATAGTCTCAACAAGGGAGCATACACATGCCAGAGACAAATGTACCAGCTGAAGACCTTCTGCGTTCGATCAAGCCAGGCGATCGAGTCACGATCAATATCCCCGGCGGGATAACACTCGACCTGAAGACAGGCAAGTTTGATCGCGAATGGAAACCTGCAACTGGCAAAGCAGTCATCTGCAATCATCTCAGCGATCCCAATGATCTCACTGTCGTTCTGAACATGGGCGGAAAGCATGGAACGCCAGGCGTTTGTACCGTCGATAACATCGTCGCAATCGGCAAACGCAAAGCGTATCGGGAACCAACCAAGTAAGCCTCTAGACCCTCATCAAAGAGGGATTTTTCGCGCAAAGATAGGTGATTCCCGCCAGAATCCTTCACTGATCATTCCTAAACTCCCGCAACTACTCAACAAGGGAGCATACCAATGAATCAGGCAGTAATCATCACAGATCCGAAAGCAATCGAATCATTTGCAATGTTCTGCGCAATTCAGGCAATGGAATTGCATGTTAAGTCCCAAGGTAGGCTTATGCTGACTCGCACAGCCACGCCCGCCAATATCGCACGACGTTTCAATCTGACTGACCCCAGAACCAAGAGAGCCCCCAGAACGGCCCAGAAGTGCCTGGAATTGCTCAAAGCCGCTCGTACCAAACAGCTGGAAACCGAAGCGGCACAGAAGGTTGCAATCGCTACCCTCACTGACCACGGCACCAATAACTGAACTCCCTGCCCCTCTGCCATCGTTGGCAGTAAGGGGTTCATCCCCAAAGATAGGTGCTTACCTGATCTCACTGTTGAAACGTAATCTCTCATAACATCTAAGGGAGTTTCGCAATGGACAAAGACAAAGTTATTCACGATCTCATCGCCGTTCTCCGCCACACTGACCGCCTGGCAGGTTGCCAAGGTAATCCGCAAGACGTTTCGCTTGCAATCGGTGAAATCCGTTCTCAGGCTCGCGCTGCTCTTGAACGCCACAAGGCTTATATTCCTACTTACAAATCGAAAGCGGCACAGGAGGCGCAAAGTTCCCTGTATGGCGGTTCCCCCTATTGGGAATATCTCGACAACCAAGCTGAAGAATTGTTCGCCAAAGGCATCCCCAATGCCTTTACCCGAACACTTGCCGAAGCTTTGCAAGGCAACGATGGCGATTGATCGCCACCTCTCGCAAGAGAGGATGTATCACCAAAGATAGGTGATATAATAGCCTTTGAAAGCAAACCTAATTTTGCGCGAATTAATATAAGCCACTGACCAAACATCACTTGCAGCAATCCCAACAAGGGAGAACTCACATGGCAGATATCGACTCAGCATCCAAAGAACAGAACATCACGACCATCAAGCAAGCGCAAGAGATGTGCAAAGCAAAGTTTGGCAAACTGCCACGCATGGGTTACGAGTCCCTCATTCACGAAGGTACTGCAAAGCGCAATGACGGATTCGGCGGCATGGTTGGCGAATACAAGTGCCAGACAAGAACGTACCTCCAGCACAACGGAAACGGCTTCAGAGTATGGACATGGGTGAACGTCAACCCCATCACCGCACTGACCAATTAATAGAAGGAATAGAACTATGGCGAAGAACAGCAAGAGGCAAACACTTCACATGCTTGACGGCGGCGGATGTATGCTGCTCAATAATATCGACAAGAAGAAGAAACAAATTTGTTTCGATATCTTCCTCTCGCTTGCATTCGGCGAGCTCATTCTGTCGCAAATTGACTTCACTGCCGATGATATCGACAAGTTTCTTGAAGTAATCAATGGCAAAGATGGAGAATACGAGCACGAAGATTTCAGAATGAAACACGCCAGCAAGCCGCAAGATCCTCCTATTCTGGTCTTGTACGGCGGCGACAATGAGGCAGATTTCGAGATCGTTCTCCGTCCCACTGAAGATGATGTGGAGGCAATCACGGAGGTGTTCAAGGAAGTTCGCAAGGAAATTGCATAGTAAACGTACCTTGGATCTTTCACCGATCCTTGGGAAACCTTGGGGTGACTACAGACTTCGGTCTGTAGCCAAGGGAACATCCCCAAAGATAGGTGCTCACTGACTATCTACGCTTCCCCATATGTTTATCAAGGGAGCCTCAAATGTTTCAACTTACAGGTCTCAAGCCAGTTACTCAGCGTTTCGTCAACAATCTCATGATGGACCTGCCCCCGCAGACGCCAGCCGAGCGCGTCGATTTCGGTCTCGATCATCTTTGCCCTGACGAGAATCTGCTCCTTGGCGTTTACCAGTATGGGCTGAAGCGCGAGAAGTTTACGCCTGCTGAACTTGACGCAGCATGTACCGATGGCAAGAAATTGACCGCCCTCGTTCAGCGCGTCGCTCCGAATCTCGTCGTTTCAACCGCTTACGATGATCCCGAAAACGAAGGCGCAGAAGGTTGATTCCAATTTCCCCGAAAGGGGTTTTTTCGCGCAAAGATAGGTGCTTCCAACCCTCACACTGAATGCCAAACACTTGCCGTACCACTGACTCAATCAAACACGCACCTCTCTCATGGATACCGATACCCTCAAATACCAGATAGCGCAACGCAAGAATCTTTGCCGCAATATCTTAAGCCGTACTATGGGCAATACAGCCGATACAGAGCGCAAGGACGATCAGGTCTATCGTGTCGTCGCCCGTATCATGGCAAGAGTACGTATCGCAGAGTCTAAACTCAGGCAACTCGTTCACTGACCGTACCCGATTCCACGCAGTTTCAACAAGGGAGCAAACAAATGAGTCGCACACCGTATCGGAAAGAAATAGTCGCCCGAATTCAAACAACAATCCCTGGCCATTTCCTCAGCGTCTACGTTACGTATGACGATGGCAAGGGACCAGGCTACGACGATGGCAAGGTTCACATTCGCTGCTACAGACTTCACGTTCAGCCCATCACTGTTGAAGACAAGGGTACTTACGAAGTTGTCTCATTCGCAGCATACACCGGCTGCTCGGCACTTATCGAACAAGTCGCCCGCTACAACGAGAAGAACATGAAGCTTGCCGCCAGCAATGCCCTCACCACTGACCTCTGCAAGCGTTTGGTTGAGATTGTAATTGACAATCCTCGCAACAAAGGACTGGCAATCGCCCAAGGTCAACCGTTCGCCACCGAACCCATCACCGCATAACTCCCCTTGCCCGACTCCAGTATGGAGCGGGTACGTCCCCAAAGATAGGTGAATGCCAGCAGATCCCTCAAATCCACTGCCGTGCCTGCCTCCCTCGCAACGTCTCAACAAGGGAGTTTCACCATGTTCAAGGCCATCATCTCGCAGCTTCGCCTCGCACGCAAGAATCTCAAAGCCGCTCGTTCCGGCGTAAATCTGTACATGAACAATTGGGCATTCTGTCACGAGATCGAGCGCAGCATTCGCGCCTATACGATGCTGCTCCGCCTGCTCAAGTCCGATCCTCGCCTCGCGGCGGAAGTGTTCACACAGGTGTTCTCCAGCATCGACACACTTGAGTCATGGATTGAAACCGTCAACTCCGAGTGGGCTGAATGCGAGCACTACGCTGAATTCTGGCACACCGAGGATCGCGAAGTCTATATCGACCACGATCAATTCCGCAAACTTTGGCGCGGCATCGACGCTGCCCGAGTCGGATACGATTGGCTCAGATTCCATTACTTGGCGGTAGACAAGTCGCCAGCATTCGCATAACCCCTTGACCCCCTCCCGCTCTAAGTAGCGGATAAAGGGGGATAGTATCTAAGATAGGTGGACAGCGATCATCACTGACCATTTCTTTTTTCGCGCAAATCATCAAGGGAGCAATCAAATGAACGAAGTCCTCAGCGAGAACAAGCCAGCCGTAAACATTCCTTTCAATCAAGATGAACTGCAAACTTTGTTCAATGCCATCAGAGAGGAGAAACATCGGCTATTGGAATCTCATCTCCCGCCCGATGAACGCCGACCACTGACCGAAGGACGGAAGCAGAATATTAACGCCCTTTGGCTGCTTCAAGGCAAGATCGGTCGCATCCTCAAGCCGAAGCAAGATCCTGGTCCTCCGCCTGCCTAATCCTCCACGCCCTCGAAAGAGGGATATCTCACCAAAGATAGGTGAACCTGCATAATCCTCCTCACTGATCGGTTTGAGATTGCCACAGCCTCTCAACAAAGGAGGCACATATGCCCGTCTCAGAACTCTCTCAGTTGGCACAATCGCTCTACCAGGAAATCAAAGCCCTTCGCGCCGCCGGTGACAACGATTCCGCCGATGAACTCTGCGCCCTCGCAATCGAGTCTGGCATGGGGCTGCTCTAGCCCTCACTGACCACCACGAACAAGCGAGAACACCATGAACAAGCCAACGGACAATCTCATCGAATGGAAGCGCGGCGACAAGGTAATCTGTAACGGGAATAACCAGTCGATTGTCCTTGGCCACTATTCTGGTAATATGTACAATGTTCGCCTCTGGCAAGGTATGCGCCACGTTGGCGACGTTTGCGTAGATGGTAGAGAATTGATTCGCCGCTAATCACTGACAGGTACGATCGTCAAACAAGTATGGCAATAACGCCACAAAGGATCAGAGCCATGAAGTACAACGGATACGCAGCCCTCGCAATCGCAGCCTTCCTTGTTGGAGGCGGTATGGATGCAGCCCTTGCCACCGACACCGCTATCAAGTCAGAACTCGACCGAACGAAGCCAGCGGCCTCCAGCATCAAGGCAGCAAACGCCCGCACGACCGCCCGCGCCGCCCTCGCTCTCAAGGCAACCAAGGGAACCGCCAAGCGAATGACAGCAGCGGCCTAACCCGAACCAACCAAAGGAACCAAGACCCGAAACAACGAGAGGGGCCTACCGATAGGTAGGTCCCTCGTCAGTGTACCTGTATCATATGGGGGGAGGGGGTAGTCACCTATCTTTGTAGATGGGACCCATTAATAGGTATAGCCCCCCATCCCCCTTATTCATTTATACGCAATATGGTATACCTAAAAATTAGGTGTCCATCGACAGGATGTCCAAAAGGTTCTTAAACGCAGGGTATTGCTATCGCAGGTATTGCTATCGCAGGTATTCCTGTCACAGATTTTTTTATTACCAGCCAGCACAGACCCCTCCGGTTAGGGTCCCCTTTTTGCCAGATGGTATCCTACCCGCAGTTACGCCCAATAGGTAGTAATAGTGATTTACGAGATAGTAACTGAATCAACAATAACAAAAGAAGCAAGGGAATCTGCAACGTTCTCAGGTAATTTATCTTTGATAAGTTGCAGTTCTAATTGAAGCCAGGAGGGAATGTGACCTGCGCAATGACTAATGAGATCTTCAATAGGGAGTGCTTCGTAATCTTCCCTTTCGGCAGTATATACTTCCCAGTCACGACTAATAAGAAATAAGGGAGAATGTTCCGAATAAACACTTCTTGTTGTGTAGCATTCAAATCCAAGTCCGCAAAGAAATTCCACTAAAAATATCGGACTGACACATGTAATGTCTTTATGGAGTGAGGGGAAACTTTTGCCCTCAGGAGTTCCGTTCAAGCTTTGAAAAAACAATCCAGGTTTTTCTCCAATATGGCCGGTATTGTCAAGAGTTACTAAAATACCAATAAAAAGATCATCGGGACTATTAGGCAACCAGTAAAGATATAAATACAGATCGTACTCATTACGCCATTGTGAGACAATTTTCAAAATTGAAATATCTTTTGTTTTTAGTTCAATATCCATTGTTCGTCCTCATTGATTTTTCGCGCCCGCCAGCAGACCCCCCATACGTCACTTGGTTTTCCAATAAGGTATCCCCGCCTCAAGGTACACGGAAAAGGGACCTATATACTACGTTTTCTTAGGAAGCGAAGGCAGGCCATACCACCAATTACATCCTTCTTGAGGAACGGACGTATAGCCCCAAAACGTATCATTCTCTTGAGTTGGGATAGCAGGCATGAGCCATCCTATCTGATCGCTCGGTCCATATTCGCCTTCAATCTTTCCTTCATCAGTTATTCCGATTACGTTTAATTTCTGGTCCTTACAGGCACAGATGGCGCAATATAGTGTCTGGTTATCAAGGAAAGTGTTATATTCTCTCCAGAGTTTACAGCCATTAGTCTTGCATTTATGGCAAGTATAGCTAGCAGGAGTTTCGGATTTACTATAATCGATGGGAGTTGATGGATCTACTACTTGCATGGTTCAACCTTTACGAGGATGCCTTCTCGTTCTTTTTTCTCGACCAGGAACTCTTGATTAGGATTCTTTAGCAACAAATCAGCCTTGTTTCCCCAGAGTTTTCTATTGTAGACATATGCATCTACAAGGAAATAGAGAGCATCTGGTTTAAGACAAGTCTTAGCGTTTTCGGGATTATGGCCTACGGAGATTAAAATTTCGCGCAACGAAGAGATAGGAAGAGTAGCCCATCGAGCAACTTTCCACGAGAGCGTCTCCATGTCTACATAGACATCTGCTCGTCTGGGAATGTCTTTTTTATCATCTACAAAAGTCATTCGTCCTCGTTGGTTGACATTCTTTCCATACAGATCAATCGACCAGCACTTTCTTTACGTTGTTCTTCGCTTCCGTAGGAACAGCAACGTTCGCAACCTATACTGGAACCACGTTTTACGCATGAGCATCTTGGATCGCAAGGCTTACCATAAGCACATGGACAAGAAAGATTTGGAATGTTAGACTCAGCATCCAGCGACTTATGAATAGATTCCAGTGCCTTCTCTGCCTCTGCAATACATTCTCTAGCACGAACGCATTTGGGATCACTACATGCCATCAATTCCGGAGGATCGTTACGAAATGTAAGATCTCCGATTTGTATGCAGTAGCTTTGATATAATCCATTTCCCTTGCAGACACAGTCAGAAAGCAAGTTGCGACAAGACTGAATAAGACCTTCGGTAGCGGATATCAACTCTTGGACATCAAGAATTAGATTTGACGGTTGTTCGTTCATTAGATACGTCCTTGTTCTACCAAAGAACACTTCGTGTACATTGCCAGCAGTTCTCTATGCTTTGTAAGAAGTTTTTCTGCCTTACTCCATTCCTTATACCATTCTGATTCGAAGACGACTTGCTCATTGTGGGGTATATAGAGTTTACTAGCGATAGCGTACGGGTATCTGATACTGAGGTAATTGTTTATCAGGTCGCTATAATCGCCATGTTTCTTTTCAAAGTTCTCCAATTCATCATAGGCTTTTTGAAAGAACTTCTTGTAGCGAGCGACTTCGGCCTCAAGAGTCTTGATGCGTTCCTTCGGTTCGACTATTTCATCTGTTTTGCTCATGTGGGTTTGCCTAGTACAAGTTGAAAGTGATCTTTCTTTTTTGAGCCAGGTTTATCATATTTTTCAAACCAATTATCTGATTTGTCACAGAACTCAAATGCAAGAGCAGGACGTTGATCGCCAGGAGTACCACTATCGTCATAGGCGAATACTCTCTTAATCCCCCTCATGTAAAGATGTATTGAATCTTCTAAGTAAATGCCAGTCGGAGTGCCATCGTACTCTATGAAGTAACAATTTTTAATAGGCTTACGAGTACTGTGGTTAGTACATTTCTTAACCCGAGAAGGATCAAGATTGAGTATTTCGGCAATGAGATTGATATGCTTCTTGGACATTCTGTGTTACCTTTACTTCGTCACTTGACCCCGTATTTTTCCTTCAGGTCTTTTTCTGTCATCTTCTTATTAAGATCTCGATACTGAAGATCAGTGTATACGGTTTTATCTTTTGAAGCAGTTTGTACAGCCTTGATTTCTTTCTCTCTGTCCTCAGCTACCTGTTCATCATCAAAGATTTCAAGAGAGGTATAGAAAATAGTGCAATCTTCTCGCTCTCCATGCTGAGTTCCATGAAATAAAAGCCAGATACGCTTATGTATTGTTTGATTACTGACATCAGCGATGGGTTGAGGTTGATTTTCCATGTATTCAGTCTATGGCTTTGAACTTTCACCAGATGCGCAACTAGGAATGAGGATCGATACCTTTTTTCAGATAAGGCATGATATTCGACCAGTTGAAATCCCAAAGTGTATCTTTCGTTATTTCGCTACCAAGACTTTCGAGACTCTTGCCTGCGATATATCCTTCGACCCATAGGGCAGGATTCCAAGTAACAGTATTATGTCCTACTGCTTGTTTATTTTCCTGCCAGGTGATGCACCAACAGCCTCCCTTGAGAAGGGATATTTCGTTAATGATAAGGGTTCTGGTTTGTGGGGTTTCTGTGGTCATATCTTGCCTACATCAAATCATCTATTTTAGTCCATACATCCTCATCGATTTGTATACAATCTTCGCTGTCTTGCTCATCATTTGGAGTCGTTTGTCCTTCTAATCCATGAACGAGCATAGACAAGAACGCCACTTCTAGGTCTTTTCCGCTTAGTTTAGGTTTCGTATCTCCATAATCATTGATATACCAGGTACAAAAGTTCTTGTAAATAATATCTAGGACTTCGTTACCTGCTTTGGAGATATCTTTCATACCGATTCCTATTCAAAGTTTGCCGTAATCGCCAGCAGTTTCAGCCAAAGTTATGGCATCATTCAGTTCTTTTGCTTCTTGATTCAACTTTTCAATCCTGACAGACAGATCATCTCTTTTTTGATAAGCCGCTACCAGCTTATTTACCTTGTCTTGGTAAATTTTATTTGCACGGATAGCCTGCGCTCTCTGAGTTACATCATCTGCATCCAATTTTTGCAATTCTTTAGCACTAGAATTCGGGGAAATAGAATTTGTAGAGGGCTCGGTATTCATTTTCGTCTCCTGCTTGAGAAAGAGTTGATAATTGCGACAACAGTACTTCGGATGTTCTTCTGGGCTCTTTATATTTTTTGCGTGCTTCTGCTACGATCTTATCGTTCATCTGCTTAGCATTTTCTTTAAGAGCCTTATCTCTTATGGATGAATCAATGTGTAGCATAAGTGAATTATAGACCTTTACAACTGCACATTCATAGATGCTTTAGCGACTTTGATGTAGCCGAGCCCATAGCTTTCTTGACATGCTCCGGAAACTGATTAAACCGTTCCTGGCTCAATCGATCATATTCAGCATATCTGTCATCAAGATCATATTTATCGCACGCATGATGATCTCCGTAGTGGACGATACCCCAGAGAGGATTTTCGCGCCAAGGAGAAAGAAAAGTTCCGTTCTTTCTGAGATTACGCAACGTTAAAGCCAACGACTCGCATAATCTATGACTGCCAACCCAAAGCCAAGGACCATTATAGTATCTCGGGTCTTCTTCAAGAACTTTACGGAAGGCTATTCTTTCCTCATAAGAGCGTTTTTCATCATAATAACCGGATTCATCGATGAATTTTCGACTCAATTCTAGAGCTGCTGCGTCTATAGGTTTAAAGCCTCCGCTATGCAGGCAGCTTCGATCATATCCTTCCTTGAGTATTATGTTATAGCAGATATCGCAACTATTCAGGTTTTCGTAATAAGTTTCAACTTTAGCCAGGATGCCATCGTTATGCCATAGCAAGAACATTGTTTGCTTGCTTGGATCAGGTTTTCCCCAATTAGGGGAATCAAAAGGAACGTCAAGTATTCTTTGGAAGCCATCAGCCTCAAGGATTTCGAGAGCGAGAGAGTATGGGCAACTTCTATAGGTATCGCCTCGTGACTTCAGTTCTTGTTCAAGCATTTTGCCTCGTCCCATGGCAAGCAGGAATCCTAAGGCTGAAGTCTCTGAGTTTTCCTTATAGGATTGACCGGTAACTTTTTCGGCCATACTTAGCGGGTCCAGTCCTTGTATCCTCTGAAGTTCTTCATCGCTCATGCTCATAGGTACATGATATCCGTGATCTACTACACCAGAAACAGTATGTGAATAACAGAAACGGTAGCATAAGCAGATACATGGAATCTTTTCGCGCAGACAAAGTGATCAGGAAATATGAGCCACCTGATGAAGGTGAGTCTCAGCTAGTAAATATTCACAGAAATCTCCAGCAGATTACAGTTCAATCTACCATTCAGATCTTAGATGCCTGCATTGCAAGACAAAGTCATTTAAGAAATAACGGCTTACATCTTCACTCAGGGGTTCTCAATTGGGCTCAAGAATATTGCACAATTCGCATCGATAACGGGAGACAATCTGGACATTCTCATTTGGCGGCGGTAGTAGCTTCTTTAAAAGGATCTCAATCCTTGGTCCTTACCAGATCAATTATGTCATCCAAAAGAATGAGAGATATGGTAAATGGTATGCAAGCAGAAAGTATTCTTGTCGTAGGAGAACCGGATATTTGCTCATGGGAACAGAAAAAGAATTTTACCGGCAAGATCTATGACGTAATTATCATTGATGAATACACTTCGTGTCAAATAAAGAATAATGATGAATTTCTCGTAGATATGTACTTTAAGGCACAGTCTCAAATTATATGTTTTCTACTCCTTGGATAACTCTAGTTGCGCCTTTCAATCATCGCTCAATTGCTGGATGAAGAGTTTAGCGGCATGAAGATGGAAGTGGATAAGTCCTTTTACGTTTTTTCTGCCTTTTGAATGGTTAAGGGCGAAGTAAAGCTGTTGGCGGAGAACATAGAGTTCAGGTTCTACTTGTGAATCTGTTGCCAGGTCCTTGAGTTCCTGGATAAATTCTTCATCGGTACGGTTTTTGTCGTAGAGGGAGACGAGAAGGTCATCAACGGCTTTAAGGTAGCCTGAGTACTTTTTTCGCGCAACAGGGTAATTGAGTGTTTGAGTCATGAGGGTTATTCTGACCAAGAATGCATTCACCTGCTACCTATCACAAAGGATCAAAAGGGAATATAGTCGAAATAATGGCATATGAACTGGTATGCTCTTTACAAGACGGCTGCTCGTAGCGAGGCCTGGTTGACTGGTGTGCTCGGCCAAACCAAGGACGGCTTTGTCTACGTCAACGTCTCAAACGACGTTATAAACGGATTCTACCATTGTCTGGACGAAGATAAGGCGATTCAGCCTCCGTACCGAGAAGAGAAGTACAACGGGATAGGGGCTCACATCAGCGTCATGGACCCTGAGGAGATAGAAGGGCATCATTTTCGAGAAAGAGGCAACAAGATCAGGTATCAGGTAAGGGGTGTATTTCAAGCCAATCCAGACAGGGGCAAGATGTCAAGGATTTGGGCATTAGAGGTACATTCGCCGGAGCTGGAGAACATACGAAGAAGGTATGGACTATCTCCAAACCTTCGTGGCCATTCATTCCATATAACTTTCGCTGTCGAACCGAGATAAAGCATGAAGAACATTTTTGATCTAGAGAAGATAGCGAATACTCAGTACAGTCTCTCCAAGAGTGAGCAATGGGCCATGTCTACTGGTGATCCCAACATCATGAATTTCGTAGGCAAGGTTAATTCATCTGTTCAGTCGCATGGTGTAGAGAGGTGGGACAAGGATTTAAGGCTTATTATGAGCGCCATGAATGGCGATCAGAATGCGTTCATGCAACTCAAACAAAGATCTGGCGGTTCGGCCATGCCTATTAACAAAGGAATATGATATGAAGAGAGTATTTGATTTAAAAACCGTAGAGTCGCAATGGATGCCAAAAGGGAATGATCCAAAGGCAGGTTTAGCTGGACAGTATGGCGAAAATTACGGAGGCATGCCGAATGCCAATAACGATGGATTCGCAAAGATCAGGCAATACGAAGGCAAAGAAGCCTTGATGGTTATATTTAAGTCAACGTATGACGGTTCTCCTAAAGAATATCTTGAGCATGTTTTTGAAGGTAACGAAAGTCCTCAAGACAAGCAGATCATATATCAGCAGACGCAGAAAGCCTATCCTGGAGAGTCTCTTAAGATTCGTCCGTTGAACGCAATGGAGGACAGAGAACTCATATGGGCATATGAATAAGAGGCCGAAAAATTCGCAAGGGAAGAAAGCCAAGAAGGCATGATGGATCA
>JAULBV010219372.1:0-14627 GCA_032358295.1 Pterothamnion heteromorphum | reverse complement strand
GGCCCGCTGCTTCGCCTCGACGCCAGCCAACATCGCGGTCCAATGGTACAGAAAGAGAGTGGCCGAGATCATTCGCCGCTTCCCTCGCATGGCTGATGACCTCGGGGACCTCATGGCTAAACCAGAACAGGGCGGCACACGAGCCAGACCGCGCCAGACGCAGACCGACGACACAGCTGCAGACCCGCAGCCGATGATGGCAGATGCCCCAGATGCAGATCGCCCCACCACGGAGTCAATATCACAGGGACGCCCGGCGGATGGTTTTGAAGTAGTCCAGGCAAGAAGAAGGACGCGTCCACGCGCTCGGGGCCGGCGACAGGCAAGTGGAATGAACCCGGAGACGCGAGGCCAACGTGCTGTGGGAACGCGCTCCACAGTGGGTGAGGTGCAGCCGAACACGGATGCCGAACGAGCACATGCCGACCAAGGCGAGGATGTTGACGTTGAGCGAGGCGGAGTCCCATCGGAGAAGAGGGCAGGCGAGGACACGGCACGACGTGATGCAGGGTCCGGGTCGAGAGACGATGCGGGGCCGGTGGCAACGATAGACGGCGGAGACCGAACGCGTGTTGACTCGGGTGCTGACACGCGTTGCAACGCACGCGGAACTCCCCCCAGCCAGATGGAGGTTGACAACACACACGCAGAGAAGCCCGCGGCGCCAGAGCTCAACCTTGAAGAAGATGAAGAACGGACGATGGACGTGGATCTTGCTTCAGGACCCGACGCGCCCGAGACAGTTATTGGAGAGGAGCCAGAGGTCACGCCGGCAGCCGAGAGCTCGCAACACGCAGGGCAAGGAAGCGATCAATGATGAGCTGGAGTATGGGGACAGGAGTAGGGAAGACGTGCGCGAGCCGAACGCTGATAATGGGCTGGCTAGGGAGGATGGGGGAGGAAATGGATCGAGAAATGGAAAAGCAACGCAATCATCCGGATCTATGGAGTGGCAAGGGAAGCACGCGCACGCAAAGAGAGGGCGAGCGTAAGCCGCGAGACCCCGCGGCGCGGCGGGAAGAGGATGGGGACCGTGCGGGGCAGAGCGAGATCATGAGATCCAATTTGGTTTCCACCACCAGGAAATTACACCAGACACGAGCTCGGCCGGCGCCGGAATTTTCCGATCGGGCGCCACCACCACCTGCGACCTACGAACCGCAAACTCTGCGATTCCGCGAACCGGACCTGTTCAGCACGCACGCGCCGCAAACTCCATCACCGGCGAGACACAAGAGAAGAAAAACCGCGCTGCATCAGAAACGCACGCGGCGCGCTGCGAAGCGGCACGAAAAGACATGCGCTGCGGCGGTGTGGCTGCTGTTGGCCATCCTGCTCGGGTGCGCATGCGTAGCGTCGTCGGCCGTCAAGGGCGGCGGCGCGAGGCCGCAGGACAACGATCAAGCTGTGGAGGTCTGGCTGTCGTCGGCCAGGTTGCTCTGGCGCGCGAGCGTAACGTCGTCGGCCGTCGTGACGGCCGGCGAGAAGACGCAGGAGAATGACTGCGCTGGGGAGGCATGGCCGCCGTCGGCCATGCTGCTCGACCCCGCGTGCGTAGCGTCGTCGGCTGTCACGGCCGGCGGCGCGAAGACGACGCATATCCATCGGGCTGTGGAGGTCAGGCTGCCATCGGTCATGGGTCTCCGGCATGCGCGCGTATCGCCGTTGGCCATCGTGACCGGCGGCGAGAAGACGCGGGAGAGCGATCGCGCTGTGGCGGCGTGGCCGCCGTCGGCCAGGCTGCTCGGGCGCGTGCTTGAAGCACCATTGCCCATGCCCTATCTTTCTGCACGAGAACAAGTGGTTTGCAGCGAGCCCTCGGGAGCGGCGCTGCGAGGTCTCGTTCGGCCAGGAGGCCGCTCGGAGTGCACGGAATTTTATGCGGCCGGCGCGCTCGCGGTGGACAGAAGTGGGCGTGGCGCGGGCGGGCGTCGTCCGTTCGCGCTGGTCAAATGCTCACTCGCTTCGGCCCGTCTAGCCCGAGCGATTGGTGCAAGAGGAGCTCGTCGACTCATCGGCGTTTCGGCTCTACGCGCCGCGCACCGCCGAATTTCGCACGCGCGACACCTCGGACGCGCTGGAGACCAAGTTGCGGGCCGTCGAGGCCATCGGGCAGAAGGTACTTCTGTACGCGAACGAGACGGTTGCAGCGAGCCCTCGGGAGCGGCGCTGCGACGTCTCGTTCGCCCAGGAGCCCGCTCGGAGTGCACGGAAACTTCTTCGGCCGGCGCGCTCGCGGTGGACCGAAGTGGACATGGCGCGGGTGCGCGTCGTCAGATCTCGCTGGTCAAGGGTTTCCTCGCTCGGGCTCGTCTAGTCCGAGCGAATGGTGCAAAAGGAGCTCGTCGACGCGGAGTCGTTGCGTCTCTATGCGTCGCGCACCGGCGAATCTCGCACGCGCGGCAGCTCGGACGCGCGGCCGTCTGCGCGACGCACTTGAGCGTCCGGGATCTGCGCGACGACCGCTATGCCTCGCTACAGAGCACGTGCAGCGCACTGCAAGGTCGGGACGCCATTGTTGCCCCGTGCACTGCCGGCCTGTGGGTATGGACAAAGGGGGATCCAGCGGCGCGGGCTCGCGTCGTCGAGGACCTCTGGCCGCAAAGCCATCTGGGTCTAGTTGATGCGGTTCCAGCGAGCGGTCGGGTGCAGCGCTGGGACTCGTGGTTCGGCCTGCAGGTGCTCCGCATGGCACTGCTGGCTACACCGCTGGCGGCCGCTCACTGTGAACGAGCGGACGCGGCCAACCGTGGCGACCACTTGGCCGATTTCAACAATCACAAGCGGTGCTTCTGCATCAACGGCAGCTGCAGCTGGGCAACCTCTGCGTGCTCGCGTTCGTGTCCGCGTTCGCGCTGGACAGGCGGCACTCCACGCCGGCCAATCTTCTTGGCACGCATGGGTTTTTGGCGCACCGGTTCGCCCGCGTCGAGCGTGTTTGACCCTTGTACGTACCGGACAGGATCGTTCCGCGTGTATAGAGCCCTCGCGAGCTCATCCAGGGGAAGTTGTTCGGCCGCAATCGGGTCTGGGGTGCATTCGATTCCGCCTTTCGCGGTGCGCACGTCCTACCTCGGCGACCAGCCGCCCGATTTCGACAATCTCAAGTTCTGCGTCTGCACCAAGTGGTGCTGCAGCCGGGCGAGTGCCGTTTGCTCGCGTGCGTGGCCGAATTCCCGCAGGACAGGCGGCGCACCACGCCGACCACTCTACCCTGCACAGATGGATTTTTGGTGCCGCCGTTTGGCCGATTCGAGCGTGATGGATGCTACTACGTGCTGCACGGGCTCGTTCTCCGTCTATCGAGCCCTTGCGCGCTCGTCTGGGGCATGTATTTCGTCCGCAATCGGGTCTGGAGTGCACTCGACCCCGCCCATCGCGGTGCGCGCGGCCTACGACGGAGCCAACTTGGCCTATCTCGGCGACCACTGGCCCGTTTTTGACTATCCGAAGTGCTTCGTCTGCGTCAAGTGCTGCTGCAGCTGCGCGAGCTCCGCGTGTGCGCGTGCCTGGCCGCGTTCGCGCTGGACAGGCGGCGCCCCACGCCGCTCACTGTGCCGCGCACAGATGGATTTTTGGTGCCGCCGTTTGGCCGGGGCGAGCGCGTTGGACCCTACTACGTGCTGCACGAGCTCTTCCTGCGTCTATCGAGCCCTCGTGTGCTCGTCGGGGACAAGTGTCTCGGCTTTAACCACGTCTGGAGTACACTCGATCCTGCTTTTGGCGGTGGCGCCACAGAACCACTACCGGGTGACCTCGAGCCATCGATGGCCTGGATGGCATAGTGCGTCGCCGCGTCCGCGCCCTACCGGAGACGAACAGACAACACCGCAAGACTTCGCACAAGAAGAACCCCAGAGCAGCCACTGGACCTCGCTGAGAAGCTCTGCGCCATCGACATGGACAAAGGTTCAACTCCGCGCGCAACGTGCCCTCGAGGGCGAGAGAGAGAACAAGGTGTGCGGAGAGAGACGCGCGCGCGTGTGCGTCGCCGAGCTCTACGAGTGCGCGGTACAGCGCGCGCGAGGCACGATGATGGCGTGCGGAACGTGCGGAAAATCCCGGCATTCACGAGTGGACATGCGCGCCGGAAACGACGGGGAAGGCAGCTGCGCGAGCGGTGCACGCGCCAGCAATGCTAGATGCCGCTCGATGCGCGTACCGGATTCAGCCGAATTTCATGTAATTCGGCGATTCCCAAGAATGGCGTGCGCACTGACATCACACGTGGAAAGGCACTCGGGATATGTTTTCGACTTTTCATTTCCTTTTTCTTTTCGTATTTCTATCAGGTCGATTTTCGGGTGCATTCGGCGCGCTGCATTCGGCGTCGCACGCCGCGCCGGCGCCTGTCAGTCCACGACACCGCAGCCGCCGCAGCCACCCACGCCCGCCTCGACACGCCCGCATCGAGCGTGTGCACTCACCTCACCCCGCCACCAACGGCGCGCGCGCCCGTCGACCACAAGCCGAGGCTTCGAGGCCCGCCGAACGCCTACAAAAGGCGAACGTGCGCCATCTCCCAGCCACTCCTCTCATGCCTCTACCACACCAGCGCCCGACCGCGGCCACCAACAACAGCCGACCGCGCTCGCTCGCTGTCGCGCCAACACGCCCACCGCCGTCGACATCAACAACCGCGCTGCCGCTGCGCGCTGCGCGCCATCGTGGTCCTCCGTGCCGACGACGACACATATCGTCCCCAAGTGCGCGCGTCGACGTTACCGCCGATCGAGTCAAGTGCGCGTGTCGCGCTTTCGGGGCTGGTGCTCGTTGCCGCTCGTCACGCGCTGGGCTCTTGTTGCCCGCCGCTGTGCAGAAGATGCTGCTGCACAATTCAAGTGCGCGCGCGCCGCTGCTCGCCGCCCGCCGCTGTGCCCGCTGCTCGCGTTCGGCATCCGCGCCGGCGGCGCCACTACCGATCGAGTCAAGTGCGCGTGGCGCGCTCGCGGGGCTGGTGCCCGCTGCCGCTCGTCGCGCGCCGGGTCCTCGTCGCCGGCCGCTCTGCCGGTGACTCTGCTGCGAAAGTCAAGAGCGCGCGCGCCGCTGCTCGCCGTCCGCCGCTGTACCCGCTCCTCGCTGTCTGCATCTGCGCCGGCGGCGTCACTGCCGATCGAGTCAAGTGCGCGTGTCGCGCTCGCGGGGCTGGTGCTCGCTGCCGCTCGTCTCGCGCTGGGTCCTCGTCGCCGGCCGCTGTGCCGGCAACGTTGCCGCACAAGTCAACTGCACGCGCGCCGCTGCTCGCTTCTCGGTGGCTTGCCGTTTTCCACTGTGCTCGCTCTTTGTTGCCGCCCTCCTTGCCGGCGGCACTCACACCGCTCGAGACATGAAGCCTGTGTGCAGGCTCGCGGGGAGGTGGCGGTGTGTGCGGCCTACTACGGCAAGGCCTTGCGCGATCTGCATTTTGTCAAGTGCCCTATCTCGGGCTTGCCCTGCGGGACCTCGTCGCGCTCTTTGCGTTGGTGGGCGTCGCCGCGCAAGCGCCCTACCGGCGGCGCACCACGTCGGCAAGGACCCGCCGCACTGCAGGATTTTTCACGCCGCCGCTGGTTGTCGACGAGCCCGTCTGGCTCTGGATCCTTCTGCAGGAGACCAAGACGCGTTCAGCGAGCTACTGTGCGGCGCTCTGGCTGGTCGCGTTCGGCCGCTACGGGCGGCACAGTGCACGAGAAGTGGCCGGCCGCGGTGCGCCGGTCTCCGGCCGCGGTGCGCCGGTCATACCGCCGCAACGCCTGGGTCAAATTCAAGTTGGTCAAGTGCCCTAGCTCGGGCTCGCCCTGCTGGAGCTCGTCGAGCTCGCTGTGTTCGTGGGCGCCGCCGCGCTTGCGCTCTACGGGCGGCGCACCTCGTCGGCAAGGACCCGCCGCACTGCAGGATTTTTCGCGCCGCCGCTGGTTGTCGACGAGCCCGTCTGGCTCTGGATCCTTCTGCAGAAGACCAAGACGCATTCAGCGAGCTACTGCGCGGCGCTCTGGCTGCTCCCGTTCGGTCGCAACCGCGTCTGGAGTGCACTCGATCCCGCCCTTCGGGGTACGCGCGGCCTACGTCGGAGCTATCTCGGCGTATCTAGGCGACCACTGGGGCGATTTCGACAATCTGAAGTGCTGCATCTCCAGAAGGTGCGGCTACACCTGGGCAAGCGCTGCGTACTCGCAAGAGGTCCCGCGTTTGTGCTGGACAGGGGGCGCACCACGCCGACCACTGTGCTCGGCACAGATGGATTTTTGGCGCCGCGGTTCGCGCGTGTCGAGTCAGTTTGCGGCCTCTACGTGCTGCACGGGATCGTCCCCCGTCTGTCGAGCCCTCGCGCGCTCGATAAGATCAAGTGGTTCGGCCGCAATCGCGTCCGGAGTGCACTCGATCCCGCATCTCGCGGTGCGCGTCGCCTACGTCGGAGCTATCTCGGCGTATCTCTGCGACCACTTGGCCGATTCGAGGACTCTCAAGTGTTACTTCTACAGCGGGTGCTGCTGCAGCTGGAGAAACTCGCCGGTGTCGACTGCGTGCCCGCGTTCGCGCTGGGCGGGCGGCGCACCACGCCGACCACTGTACCCGGCACAGATGGATTTTTGGCGCGGCGGTCCGCGCGTTTCGATCAAGTCTGCGGCCTCTACGTTCTGCACGGGATCGTCCCCCGGCTGTCGAGCCCTCGCGCGCTCGTTAAGACCAAGTGGTTCGGCCGCAAGCGCGTCCGGCGTGCACTCGATCCCGCATCTCGCGGTGCGCGCCGCCTACGTCGGAGCTATCTCGGCGTACCTCGGCGACCACTGGGCCGTTTCGAGGACTCTCAAGTGCTGCGTCTGCAGCGTGTGCTGCTGCAGCTGGTCAAGCGCTCCGTTGTCGTTTGCGTGCCGGTGTTTGCGCTGGGCTGGCGGCGCACCACGCCGACCACTGTACCCGGCACAGATGGATTTTTGGCGCCGCGGTCCGCGCGTTTCGATCAAGTCTGCCGCTTCTACAGGCTGCACGGGAACGTCCGACGTCTGTAGAGCCATCGCGCGCTCGTCAAGCTCAAGTGGTTCGGCCGCAATTGCGTCCGGAGTGCCATCGACCCCGCTCTTCCGGGTGCGCGCCGCATCCCTCACAGATAATCTCGCCTACCTCGCCGACCACTGGGCCGCTCGCTCTCGCTCTAGGTCTGTCTGCACAAGCTCAAAACGCGTCCGGCGAGGTACTGGGGGGCGCTCTGGCTGTTTGCGCTTGCCCGCTGCGGGCAGCACCGTGCACAAGAAGTGGCCGTCCGCTTTGCGTTGGTCATACCGCCGCAATGCCTCTCTCGAATTCAAGTCTGTCAAGTGCCCTCCGTCGGGCTTGCGCTGCTGGAGCGTTCCCTGTGTACTGTGCTCAAGGGCGTCGCCGCGCCTACGCTCTACGGGCGGCGCACCGCCTCGACCGGACGACGAGGCACTACAGTATTTTTGGCGCCGCCGTTGGCCGCTTTCGATCGGCTTTGGCGCACGAACCTTCTGCAGAAGCTTACGCTGCGTGCGTGTGGGTATCGGGCGTCGCTCAAGCTGGTGTGGTTCGACCCCTAGAGGCTTTTCAGTGCAAGCGCTCTGGATGGCCGCGGTGCGCCGGACGTACCACAGCAGCGCCTTGTCCGTTCTCAGGTTTCTGAGAGTCTACATCTCCGCCGTGCGCTTGCCCTGCCTTGTCTACGCGCCGCGCTTGTGGTTTCCTCCGCACTTGATCCAGCACCGCACAATGCCGCGCACCACGCCGCCGCGGCTCTCCGGCTGTGGACTTTCGCGCGTAATTCCGCAACCACTGGGAGTTGGCGGCCGGGCTCCCGCGGCACGGCGGCCTATGCTCAAGCTGCAGAAGGGGCGTCGCCAAGTGCTCGTCGAATCGCCGGAGTTCGGGACCTGGGCCGTGCGCACTGCACGTGCTGGTGCAAGACGAGCAAGTGGGCCTCTGGCGGCAATTCAAGTGCGCTCGCGTCGCGTCGGCTTGCCGTCTGCCAATGTTCTCGCTCGACGTTGCCGGCTTCTGTGCCGGCGGCACCCACGCCGATCGCGTCAAGAAGCGGTTGTGCGCGCTCGGGTGGATGTGGCTGCCCGTCGTCCATCGCGCGCAGTGGTGGTTGTCGCCGGGCGCTATGGCGGTACCGCTACTGTACAAGCCGAGCGCGCTCGCGTCGCGGCGGCTCGCCGTCTGCCGCTGCGTTCACTCGCCACCGTCCGACTCCGTGCCGGCTACGCTACCGCTGGTCCCGTCAAGAGTGTGCGAGTGTGCAAACGGAGCTGCGACTCGCTGTCGCCCATCGCCAAGTACGCGGCGCTCGCGGGTTGGGCTGGCCGTTGCGCACCGCTCTGCCGCTCTCGTCGCGTCCTCTTCGGCCTCCGTGCCGACAGCGCCCAACTCGATCAAGTCAAGTTCGTGGCTCTCGCGGGTTGGGCTGTTCGTTGCTCGCCGCGTTGCCGCTCTCAACGCGTCTTGGTCGGCCTCCGTGCCGGCCGTGCGCTAATGGATCAAGTCAAGAGCGCTTCACTCGCCGATTGCGCTGGTCGTCGCCCACTGCGCTGCTGTTCGCTTCGGGTCGTCGTCGGCCCCCGTGCCGTCAGTGCTCTACTCGGTCAAGTCAAGTGCGCTGTGCTCGCGTTCTGGGCTGGGTACTCGCGCCGCCGGTCTCGTCTCGCCGTCTGTGACCGCTGGGCCATCGGCACTGCAGTGCTGCAAGTCAAGTGGTATGCGGGCTTGAGTTGGGCTGGTCCTCCAGCGATTTGCTCTTGCTCGCGACACGTCGTCGTCGGCCTCCACAACAGCAGCGACCTACTTGTCCATGATATGTTGCGCTGCGCATGCGGTTTGGACTGGGTACTCGTGCCGTTCGTGTCGCGTACTTTGCGCGCTGCCTGTTGGGCGGGTGCGCCTCTCCGTCGCTGTCGACTACGGTGGCCGGCTGCAGTGCTATGCGAGCCGCTCACATGGGCCGCACGCGTTTGCCGCACGCCTGGTCGCGGTCGTGGTCCTGTCGGTGGTCCTGTCGACTTGACGTCGGCCCGTGTTGCCGGCGCCCGCGATGAAAAATGGCAACCGCGTCACATTGGCCTCTCCTCACTGGGATTGCCCCTGCCGATTCGCCGTCTCGCCGCCGGTCGCTCTGCGCCACGGCTCAACTTGGGCATCGTTGCGCGTTCTGGCTCACGATTCGTGCCCAGTTTTCAGCCAGATATTTTACCGAGCTTACAGTTATCGAATGGACATCTACCTCGTGACACGACAGTATCCCGCGTGCGGACCTTGGAATGGCGGCATTACAGTGCCTCTTCACCCCGACTCCGCCCCTGCCGCGATGCGTACCCACGCTGGTATCCGTGGCCTTGGGTCAAGTCAATGGCCTTCAGTTTGCTCACGCCTGTTGGGCCACCGCATTGCTCGCTCGTCGCCTTCGTTTGTTGTGCCGGCTGCTCTGCAGTGCCGAAATTCAACCGCCCCGCAATTTGCGCATCACGCGTGATGATGCATGGACTGAGGCACCTCCTGGCATTGATTCAAGGCATGACCACGCGAGCTAGCATTCTCGCTTGAAATGCGGCTGGGAACACTAAATGTTGCGGGAAACTCGTCACCCGAGGACCTGAACTCTGCACGAACATTGGCGACCCTCGACGTGCTCTGCGCAACGGAGATATGGGCGTACAGCCCTGACCCGTGTCTCCCACGGCACAGAGCCGAGCATGTACTTGGTCCCATGACACACGGGCGCTGTCGACGACGACAAGGTGGAGTTGCACTTCTCGCAGGGCCCAATATCCGACTTCGCCGAAAGGCGGAGCTTTGCAACCGCCATGCGCAGGTGCTTGTGACGCAACTAAGCTGTGGTCTGTATGTCATCGGAGTGTACTTGGCACCGTCCAGACCAAGAGAGGTTACCGCGCAAATATTGAACTGGATCAACCCCTGGCTCCGAGGCCGTGCTGTCGTACTCGGTGACTTCAATGCCCGGCACAGACGTTGGGACTCTCGGATGAATGCCGCTGGCTCCGCTCTTGCAGAGTGGGAACTGCTCCACCACGCGCGAATTTACGCCCCCGCGGGGCCATCGTGCAGGACGTTCGCAGGAAGCTCCACCGTCGACCTCTTCGTCGCGAAAGGCATCATGATTGGAGAAGTCCTAACCATTTCCGGACCGTGGCAGGAGCGGACGGATCATGAGCTCGTCGCCGGGAATGTGCAACCCGTGCCAGCGCACACGACTTGCTCAATCCCACCGCGGGCCTGGAAACAGAGTGCTCTGCAGGACGCAGCCCTGCGGTTTTATGCCGCGAAACTCCCAGAAGTTGAGGCTATGGCGGAAGTTGCAGAATGTGAGGGGGAGTTGAACAACGCCGTGGAGGACTTGCAACGTGTCCTACTCCGTCCTTGGCAACCGTACTGCAGGGCGCAACCAGCAAGGATGCGTCGTGGATGGACTCGTGAACTGGACAACTTGGCGAGCATTCGCACGAACCTGCTGCGCAGAGCCTCCCGCGGCAATGTCGCCGCAAGGGAGCGGGCTAAGGATATTGACCGTGAGATCAAAAGGAGGTACAGGGCCCGTTGTCGGTTGTTGTCTCGATCGGCTGCCCGTTCAGTGGCCGCTGTCCCACCTGACGACTCGGACGCACTAGACGCCATCGTGCATGGAGCACTGCGAGCGACGTCCGCCTACCCAGGCCCAACTCCGTCGGACTTCATGCACCACCTGTGCCAAACGTATCGCGCAGATGAGGGCATTGCAGTGGAGAATTTTGACGTTGCTGACGACTTTGCAACGGAAGTTGAGCAGGTGATCAAGGATATGAACGCGGCGAAAGCGGCAGGGCCGGACGGGATACCGCCGCGCGTTCTGCAACTCGATCCGCCCCGCAGTGCACGGTGCATCGCTGCGATATGGTCTGCCGCAGGCCGCCTGGGAGTTGTCCCGCATGCGCTCCTGGCTGGGCGAGTTACACCGGTCTATAAGAAAGGTGACCGCTACGTCGTGACAAACTACCGACCCATCGCCGTCCTAAGCGTGCTCCGTCGCGCACTCTCTGCTGCCATCGACCGCCTTGTTCGGAAGATAACTACCTTCCACCCGTGCCAGTGGGGCTTTCGACAAGCCACAGGGACGGAACATGCACTGGCTTTCCTTGCAGATAGGCGACGTTCCGGGCAACAGCATCTCGCTGTGCTGGATCTGAAGTCTGCATACGACCTGGCACCGAGACAGGTGATACTGATGGCCTGTCATATGCGCCTTCCAACGAACTTGGCCTCTATGGTGGCCGGATTACTGGGCCCGAGCCTCTTCTACGCAACAGGAGCTCCGGAGGAGGCGACTACTGTGACGTCTGGTGTCCCGCAAGGCGACCCGCTGAGTCCGACGCTCTTCAACCTGTTCATTGACGGCTTGCTCCAAGCTGTAGACCGTGACTTCGGGGCAAACTCCGGTCACGTCAGCTGCTACGCAGACGACGTACTACTCGCCGCGAATGACCGCCCCCAACTGCAACGCCTTCTCTCCCTCGCGGGTGACTGGGCAACGTCGAACCACATGCAGTGGAACGTGAGGAAGAGCGCAGAGCTGGTCCCACGTGCTGAAATTCCGTCCACCCAACTTCTGCTGAATTCGCAGCCCCTTCCGGTCCGGGCGTCTGTTGAATACCTTGGTGTGGACGTTGACTGGCATGGACCTAACCCGAACGCTACTGAAAGGCGGATGAAAGCGGCCTCCTCGCGCATGGCCCAGATCCGAACCGCGCCCGCCCTTCAATCACTACCTTATCGCTCAAGACGCTACGTGGCGCAGGCCTTCGTGCTTGCTATGGTTGACTACGCCGCTCACATGTGCCTACTTCCCGCCTCGCTACAAGCGGCAGCGGCTCAGCTCGAGCGACAAATTTGCGGCTGGGTCCTAAACGCGAAAGTCCCGCCGCATGCCACAGTACGCGCCCGTGCCCTGGTGCGTATCCTTCCACTTCGTGTGCGCCGGGCGCTAACTGCGACAAAGCGGCTCAGATACGCACAGGTCGCAACGACGACCGAGCAGTCTGAGTCCTTCGCGCATCGGCGCGCGCGGCTGATTCTACATTGCACCACGATCGTCACGGCTGCCGTCGAAATACCAAGCCCACCCTCCCCGATTGGAACATGCCTTACCCGCATTAGAAGGCAAGAATGGCAACGAGCTGCAACGGGACGCCGCCCGATCCACGCGTCTACCCGGTTCCCGCCCGCCCTTGCGGAAGCCAGGCCCCCCGGCCTCAACCTGGTGTCCAGGTATTTCCTGAACACCATACCGGGCTCACAGTGGTTACGCCTGAACAGTGGAGACCGTGTCAATCTACACAGACTCCTCCAGTCTGCGCGACTCACCGATACGCAGCGTGCAGACATCGCTCGGATGCTACAGCCACTCCTCCTGCTCGCACAAACCTGACCGGTCCACCTCCGGGCCCTACAATGTTGCAAGTCATGATCGTTGCCGCTGCACTATGCGCACCGCTGCGTGCGCGCTACTGGTCTCGCTTTCGTGTGTCGCTCCCTTGCCTCGTCGTTGACTGCCGCTGTGCCGGCGCTGTTGCTGTACTACGTGTGCAGGTCATTGCCGCCGTGAGGACGAGCGAACTCAAGTTGGCTCGCTCTCGCCGTGCTCTTGTCGCCGCTCGTCTCGATCGCGGCTGCCGGCCGCTGGTTCAGCAGCAGACTGCAGTCCTCGTGCAAGCACACCGGTATCGCGGGCTGTGCTCATCGCCTCCCGCCTCGTTACTCCCTTCCCGCGTCGTGTCGGCCTCCCTGCCCGCGATGCAATACTATTCCAAGACATTCGACGCCGTTGAAATCGTGTTGCGCTGTTGGACGCGCTGTCACCCATCGGCCCTGGGCTCGCCGTCGCCGCCAGCTTGCGCTATGCGTCCCCGCCGGCATCCGGGCCGGTGGATGAAGACAAGTCGCTGCGCTCGCGTCGCGGGTGTCTCGCCGCAATTCTCGCTCGCCGCCGTCCTGCTCTCTGTGCCAGCGGCGATACTGCCGATCGTTTACCAGTGCGCTACGCTGTACTTGGGGCGTGGTACTCGCCTGCGCGTGCCGAGCCCTTGGCCTGCCGTCGACAGCAGCGGTGATGGCGGCGTCACTTTACTGGGTGTACAGGTGCCACCGCTGCCACCGCAAGCCTGGTCAAGTATGCGTGTTGCGCTCGCGTGGCTGGAGAGCGCTGTCCCTCGTCGCGCGCCGGGGCCGGCGTCGCCGGCCACTGTGCCAGCGACGCCACTGTACAAGGCAAGTGCGCGCGCGCCGTTGCTGGCCGTCAGCTGCCGTGCTCGCTGTTCGCCGTCGGCCTCTGTGACGGCGGCGCTACAGCTGACCGAGCCAAATGCGCGTGTGGCGCTCGCGCCACTGGTGTTCTTTGTCGCTCGTCGCGCACCGGGGTCGCCGTCGCGCATCGCCGGTCGCAGCGCTGGCGTCATCTCCGCCTCCGCACCTCGCTGCTCGCCGCATTCTGGCCGCCCCCCCCACGTCGTCGCCGGCCGCTGAGTAGTGTGCGTGCTCACCCCGCTGGGTTACGCTTTCGTACGTCTCCCCGGCGCCGGTTGGAGTGGAAAACGCCGCTCCCTTTTCTCCTCTCGCCACGCGTGCGCGCCCGCGCGCCTCGTCGCCGCTGGGTCGCATCGCATGAGACCTATTCTCTTAGCGTCCTCGCCGCCGGCGTCCTGCCGCAAGGACGCACCAGGCTGACGCGCCACTCTCGCAACTGCAGTACATCGCATCGCCACGAGTACGTGCCTGTCTATCGCGCCATCTTGTCGCCATCCCTTGCCACCGTGCAAGTCCGTCTGTGGCGCGGCCTCGTCGCCTCCGCCTCGCACGCATGCCCGCCTGTCGCTCCGCCTAAGCTCGCCGCGTGTGCACATCGCGCCGATGGTGGTTGGCCGATGCCCACACAACGTTTCATTTAGCGCGACCTGCTCGGCGGTTGGCAGTCTCACTGCTCCGCCTTCTTGCATGCCTGGGCCATAGCTTCCTGCACACGATACGGACGGTCGGCACCCGCTGTCGCGGGTGATCTCCCGGTCCAAAGCCGCCGCCTGGCAGGGAAGCATTGGCCACGTGTCACATGGACTTAGACCTTTTCGCAGTATCCCGCAATTTTACGTAAGCCACGGTGCCCCTCGTTTGGGACGATAGGTTTTCGATAATAAATTGTGCCACGTGTAGTGCGCGCGTGCCATTAACGGCATGCGTTAGCATTACAGTGGTGCCTTACCTCTCGGGAATCTCAGGTGCTGAATGTTTTGGTCCACTGCTCCGGTAAGGCTCAACATTTATGCGAGGACGTGGTCATGGTGATGTACTCCGCCAGCCTTGGGCTTAGGGTGTATTGCTGAACGTCAGTATCTCTCTGTAGGTTAAAGGAGGGTTACAGATGGTGGAGGATACACTGACCCCACTCGTTATGATTCCCACGACATCTGAGCGATAGAGACCGATGCGCGATTGACCGATTCGTGTGTGAAACGACGGGCACCGGGACCACTGAGGGGATATTTTGGGGTTTAGTAGGGGATTAGTAGGCGCTTCAGAGGGGTTTACGACGGTGTTGGTGGTATAGAAGTGACGAATGTCCTTGAATACTTGTGTGATGTGAGAATGGTCCGGAGAAG
>JAULBV010219261.1:0-14656 GCA_032358295.1 Pterothamnion heteromorphum | reverse complement strand
ACCGAGACCGCGGCCGCGTAGGCCAGCGTCCGGGGCGCACGGGGCGTTCAGAGCCACAATTGCGCAGCGCAGCGATGAGGCCTGGCGACTCGAGGCGACTAGAAGAGCAGTCCTGTAGAGATGCTGCGTGTGTCGCTCCGGGGCGACCGCGCGCGGCGCGGATTGGTGCAGGGCGTGCTCTTCCGTCCGCATGTAGAGGTACCACAGCGAGTCGTCCTGCGGCAAAGGCAGAACGTCGCGCGCACGCCACGACGCGGTTGCCGGGGCACACCGCGGGAAGGCCATACTGCATGCACTCGCAACCGAACCTCGTGTCGGCCGACCACGTCTTCGACACAGCCGCCGCGCTGTACATGAGATATGCAGGTAGTGCACCGACGCGCGCTAGACTGTTACCGTCTCGCCTCTGGCCAGCTGGTACACGAGCTGACCTGCCTATTTTGATGATGGCCGTGGTGCAAGTGTATTCTTACTAAGTTGTCCACTGCAACAAGATTCATGAAACTTGACGCACCCCGTGCCAGACATGCGGACTTCGCAGATAATTACTCGGTCTGGTGGACTTAGGGCGCTCGAGAGCAGGAACTCACTGCGTTGAGTGAGATCTCACTCAACGAAGTGAGTTCCGCCGCGCGCCGCCCGGCGCGCGTGGGAACGGCGTATACGTAGCTATCCGAGGTGGGGCTTGCGCGCACAGGCATGCCCAGGGCCGCTGCGGCCGTTGTGAGGCGTGACTCACGCCGTGTGAGGCATGGTTTTGCACTGTCTGTTGCGGGGCCGCGGGTCGTGTCGTGTCGTGCCACGACAGTCTTGGCACGATCCGCGGCCTCCCAATGTCACAGTGAGCCGCACATACCAGGGGTAGCGTGTGCGCCAGTCCCGCGGCTCAGATCTGCGCCACAGACTGCACGCCCCGCCGCCCATGCATCTGACTATGCTGCAGACCAACAATAAACAGCGCGACACCCCGTCAGCTAGGGAACAGTAGCTCATCGGGGCCTGCGGGACATTTTGCCAATACTTCGATGTGCAAGTTTGAATGCTCAAAAACACATGCACGTGTTCTCGAGCACTTCAAGCTCGCCCGCTGGCCATGGCCAGCGAGCGAGTTTCAAACTGCTTGGCTGCAGCATGCTGGCCAGCGTGCTCTGGATCTACTGTTTATAGAAGTACTTTGTACTGTACTTGCAAAAGGCGGCCGCCGAAGTATTCGGTATTGGTAGGATTAAGGGGCGTCGCGAGGCTACAACGTCGTTCTGTAGAGGTGGCAGTTCATTTATAACGGCAAATGCGGAGAGCGGGACAGAACTTCCAGGCTGGAACCTTTTGCCCTTACTGGAACTTCCAGCAATGTGAAGTGTTCAGTGTCCAAACACGTGACGTTTACAGTACTGGCCAAGTATGATTTTTGTTTGGCCCAGTACTGGGCACAGTATATCCTTTGATGATTCACACGTGTACTGTAGTATCTTCGCATCTGTCCTGTGGCGCTGGGCCTTCTACAAAGCTCGCCACCGTATGATGGGCAATGAAGAAAACAGTAATGGTGGATTATTTTTCGTTTTGCGCCGGTTTTGCGCCGTCCAAGGGCTTATAACGAGGCTTACGAACGTTCCGTACGCGGGGTTTAGGGTATAATAGGGGGGTTTATGGGGTTTATGGGATTATTTTAATTTAATCGGGGAATATTAGGGGTGAATTACGGCATTTTCGTTTATTTGATAAAATTCGGACGGCGCAACCACGGATTAATGCAACACTCTCACGCCGCTGGTCCTCCGTCGCATCTCCCCGCCATTTATCTAGCCGAGCATATCCACGTCAGTACTTGCTGCGCGCGCCGGCGTTTGGGCTAGGCTCCGTTGGCGAGTCATCGCCGGCCTCCGTCGCCCGCAGCGGCGCACTACGTGTTATTCAGGACTGTTTGCCGCGGCGCGAAGTGTTGCTGGGATCGATTGCGTGCGCCCGTGCGCGCTCCTCTCGCCGCCATCAGTTCGTTGGAATGGCGCGACGGGGGCATCCCCGCACTACGGAGCGCCGAAAAATAAGTGGCGGCTGAGCTGGACTTCGACCACGTCACGCCGGCCGGCGGCGCTTGCAACACGGTGACTCAGCGAGGTGCGCGCGCGCTCGTCATTCGCTCACACGAACAGCGCAAACCGATGCGCTCGATGCAGCGGAGTCGAGCTCGAGCGCGGTTCCATTGCGCACGCCCAAGAGGGTGTTGCGTACGGTAGCACGCGCGGCGTCGTCGCGGCCGAGCCCGAGGGCGACCATCACTGCCGAGGTCCATGCAGCCCCGGCACTCAGTGCGGCCGCAGCGGCGAAGGAAGGCGCGCTTCTGTAGTCGGCGCTGGCCCCCGACACGGTGACGTGGCCGCCTGGCCCTCGTGCGCCGCGGCGCGCTGCGGCGGGATGACGCAGCGAATGGAGTGCAGCGCAACCTTCATGGTCTGCAGCTACGACGGTGACGCGACGTATTCCACAGACCACCGACGCGTGAGGGTGGTGGGAGAGGCGCGGCGCGACGTAGATGCTTGGATGGCGACGGCGCACGGGACGCACGGAGCCAACGCGTCAGGCGCGGAGCGACTTGGACGCGCGGATGGGGTGGCGCACTGGCCCGGGGCCAACACGCCAGGCGCGGCGCGACTTGGACACGGGGAGGCGACGGCGCACGAGGCAAGCGGGTCAGTCGCGGCGCGCCCGTGGCGCGGCAAGCGGGTCGGTCGCAGCGCGCGCGGCGCGCTACCGGCAGGCGGGGCTTGGCCGGCGGACTGGGCGCGGTGCGCCAGCATGCGGACCGCGGGGCGCGGTCAGATGGATTGGCGCGGCCAGCGGGTTCAAGCTCACGCAAGTTGCGCGCGGTGCGGGTGCGGATTCAGGACCGGGCACCCTGCAACACGTGTAAGTTTGCCAGCAATCTGCATATTCCACGGAGCAGTGACTGTGAAAGTAATTTTCAAATTTCAAATTTACGGAATACTAAACGGTTTTAACTGTAATCAAGAATTTCTACGGCGATCTTCGCATGTTTCACACGACTTCACCGCCGCCGCTGCGCCAGCTTGCCAAAAATAATTAAAAAAGCATCTACGAACAGTACCCCTGTACCCGACAGGCCCGCCCGTCGGCTTCACTACGCTTCTATGCCGCCCCGCACGTTCCAGTTTGGATCGCTGCCCATCGCCGAACCGACCCGACCGACGCAACCCGCCCGCGCACCTAATCATGTGCCCCATCGCCTCGCGCCACGCCGGATGACCACCCCGACCGGCGCCCCGGCCTCCGCGCCGCTGGCACTGCTCTCCGTGCTGGCCCACCCGTATTTGCTCAGGCGCGTTCTCTGCGGCGCGGTCTCGCTCGCCGTGTCGCATCTGCTCGCGCCGCTGCCACTGCCGCGCGCCACCGCGTCGTCGCGGCCGACCCGCGGCGTCATTCCGAAGCGGCCTTCCAGTTCCGCTGCGCGCACCCGCACTCCGCACTGGTCGTGGAAATGTGCGCGAGGTCCCGTCGCGCTGAGCCCGCGCGTCGCGGCGGACCATACCGACGCGCACCTCGTGGACGGGTGCCATTTCGTGCGGTTAGCCGACATGCCGGACGCGCACACGCGCGTTGTCGACCGTGGCTTGCATCGGCGTCGCGGCCGCGCCGTGCGCCTCTCCACACCGCACGACGAACTGCTCGTGCTGTTCGACACGCGCCGCGCCGCAGACACGCTTTTGGACCTACTGCATCATGCGGGCGTGCCGCCGCCGCGCCCGCAAGCGACTCGCTCTTCCTCACCACGAGGCCCGCCCGCCGTATGACCTTTCCCCGTGGCTGGGCCCCGCCCTTGCGGCCGACGTGCATGTGCGGGTACACCTGCGCGAACGCATGCGCGAGCGCCTTCGGTGCGAGCAGCGGCAGGCTGCAGGCGCGCTGAGCGCGACCACGCCGCTCGCGCCCCAGCGCCGGGCTCACCTCCCGGGAACGCTGGCACGTAAAAAGCCGGCGCATCGACGTTCGCTTGCGCGCTGCGCGCGCCGGGTTTTTCTGGGTGGCCGGCCAGGCCATGGCTCGTTGCGGTGGGGCATGCCGGTTGGTTCGTCGGGCGCGGCCTCCGAGGCCGCCGTGGCCGCGCTGCGTCTCGCCGGTCCCGCGCTCGCTGTCCCCGCGCCCGGGGCTCGCCGGTGTGATGCTCGCCACTTGCGCCGCCGCGCCCACGCCCTGCCGAATGTGCGCAGCCGCCGCGGTTCACGCCTTGGCCGCCTGTGCAAGCGCGACCACCTGTGACAGCGCGACATGCTCTGCGCGCGTGCAGGGCGCGGGCGGCAGCGCGTATGGCGGCGCGAGCTTGTGCCTGTGCGTGCTCCGCGGCCGCGTTCAGCGTGAACGTGGGCCGCGCGCGGCTTGGAGCGACCGGCACACCTTCCGCAACCACGCGGGCAATGGGCGCGCGTTATTCCTGGGGCCGGAACGACGCCGCCGCGGGCTTGAACATGGGGGCCACAGCAATCGGCGTTCTGGACGCGGCGCGCCGTGCGCACGCTTGGTGGTGGAGGTGGAGCGCGCCGTGCGGACGCTTGGTGCTGGAGGTGGGGAAGCGGGGGCGGCTGCGCGGCGACATACAGGGGCGTCCGCGGCCTGCGTGCCGTAAAATCATGCCTCGCCGACGCCGTGCCTAACGCGTGCTGGATGCGGCTCCGGAACACGTGTAATACTTTTGCGCACAGTAAACGGGTCACACAGGACCAAACATCAGGGACTTTCAAATTTTATTTTAAAAATGCAGATTTACATCATACCGAACGCTGCAACTGTAATCTCTATTTTCTACGCCGAACCTAGCATGTTTCACACCACCGCCCCGCCGGCGGCGCGCAATGTAAGCACTGCATGGTCATTTTGGTCACAAAGTCATAGTCATTCCTGTGGTTTTTCATGGTTGGCAACCGTGATAATGCATGCTTGTACACCATGGTTCATGCACGGTGCATTATCCACCATTCATGGTTCTTCATATTCACGGTACCTTACCATGCATTTTACCACCGTTGACGCCAACGACAATCATGGTCTCTGTTTCCGTATGCGTTTAGTAAGCACGATAATCATGGTGGGGACTACGGATTACCGTAGATTCCGAGTTGAATTCGGAGACAATCCATCTTGGTACCATGGTTCTGAATCTCAATTCGTACAGTTGTGTAGCATAGATTGCCATGGTTCTGTACCATGGTAATTTGTGGTGCTGACTTCCTTTTCAATGTAGTAACCATGGGGCCACACTGTGAATATTACAGTGGAGAGCTGTACTGAAATTTTAAATCAACTGTGATAAGTATTGTGTAACCATGATAGTAACCATGATAAATCATGGTACGGGAAGGCGTCGAATATACACGTGTACTTCCACGTGTAGCCACGTGTGCGTTTCCATGGTGCTGTACCATGAAAATTACATAGTATCGCAGTATGTGTACGTGTACACGTGTTGATTGTGTAATATGCAGACGTAACCTATGATTTTATTCATGGTGCATGATTGCAATAAAACATGGTGCGGGCGCATGTAAATACATGGTTGTGCATTACTTACACGTGGCATGCGTGGTCGCTCCCTCGCACGATGATTAGCAACACGGTAGAGTATTGTGGTCACTTGTTACGCATCTATCAATTTTCATGGTTCTGACTACAAATTATCACAAGGTAAAATACATATAATTGTGGGAACGGCCTGCATCGACTAGGCCCGCCACCACGATCGCAGTCCACGACGCTGTTCCTCATCCCATGTGAGGAGGGTAACCGTCTTGCCGGCCCCATACCTGGAAGAGACCTTCGGAGCATACGTCTGCACTATGCTCTGCTTTGTTCGTGTCTGTGTGAAAGGAACACCCCGAATCACAAATGTGCGCCAGTCCGATACGGCGCACGCCTTCCGTCAACTTCACTACACAGCACGACCCACCTTCCGTGCTGAATCCTTCACCGCGCGGTGTGTCTTTCTTCTTCAGCTGCACCCCAATGATCCAAAGGTTTCCATGCCCCACCCGGACCACTGCAAAGACGGCGTAGAACTGGAGAATGCCTTCTCCTCCGTGGCCCTGTCGCACAACACCAGTTCCATCATGTCCTGTGCTTAGTACTGAAATTCCGCACCCTTTCGACACCACGTTGTGCTTGAAAGAACGCTTCCGCCCTTCGTACACGTCAGTATGGATCAAACGTGCCCTTTCGAACATTTGAAACCCACCAGGGCCCCGCATTGCGGACCTCAGAAATCGTCGAAGAATTTGCAATCCCTGACTGATTACACCTTGGCTGCCGAAACCGTCATCGCCAAAACAGGACTGCTTCAATTCTCCTTTCACATCCCATTCCATACGCCGCGCGGCTGGATGAGATATATGACCGCACTCCTTCATCAAGGATAGAACAGGTTCTTGGAAAGAAGCGTTCAAAGCTTTGCGGAAACCAGCCTTGAACCGTGTCCCTTCGTCCGTCATTTCATCTATGACAACGCCTTCCCATCCCAGTAACAGCCTGCGCAGGCCCAACTCCGAGCACGCCCTGTCCTGGCTGTCACCCTTGCTTGCGCACTGGTACAGTGTGTACATCCTTCCCAGCCAGTCTCTCGTGAGCGCGCGCTCGACAGCTGTAAGATGCGATGTAGGATGTGTGTTCTTCTCGAGCCACTCCTTGAATACCCTGTGCATCATTTCCAAAACCATCTCGGAGCAGTTCCGGGCATGTCCGAAATTCGGCACAGTGTGCACCGCCAGTTCAATCGCACGATGGGCATTTGGTTTGTCCAACACAGCGGCCAACTCGTTTCCCTCGCACATGTATTTGTCGCACGCTGACAGAAAATTTTCTGCTGATCTCACTAGTTCGGCATAATACTGCATCCTCCCTTCATTCGTATACATGTAGGCGCGCGCCTGTCCATCCACTTCCCTGCTTGGCCAGAAGTAAACCTTGGCCACGAAGGTTTGCAAACTTCCTGCGAGTTGGAATACTTCCCGTCCCGTCTGCAAGAACTCCGCGTTGAATGCCGGTGTTGCACACAGCAAGACGCACATGAAGGTGGACATGGTCTGGTTCATCAACCCTGTATACCCTCTCCCCTTCTCCCACTTCAGAATGTGACCGGTTACAGGAAGACCGTTGTCCCTGGCTGCGCAGCCAATTCTTACTTCAATTGCCGACCGCCGTTGATCATCCCCGACGCAATGGAAGAGTAGCGCGAGGACGTTCTTGATCAGACCGTTGATCAGGTGGTCGGGTACAGCTGCGCAGCTTAACGATGATTCGAACATTACCGGTGTAGGTGACCTCACATTGCTTCCACCTTGAAAGGTTCTTGCTCTCTTCAACATATCAAACAATAACACCAAAGGCAGTTCTTGGCTTGCATCGGTCGTGTACGCCTTCATTCCCAATGACCTGTACGTGGAATTCGGCAGCGGTGCTTCACGAATCGCGGCTAGACGTGCGTCTGTTTTCATGAGCCCCAACCGACGGGAATGGTTCATCGGCATTCCAAGAATCTTTGATCCGCCAGGCGCCCGCCTTTTCCTCACGGTGCAGTGCGTGCAGAATGCATTTCCGACGTGACCGATGCTGTCCGCACAAAGTGCAGCCGCCGGATAGTCTCCGAAGAATGTGACCGGGTCGAGAAAGATTGTCACTTTCCGTCCGAACGGATCCACACCGTCTACTCCTCGAGTTGTCGCGCGACAAATATCATCCATGAGAAGAGCCATGATTGGGTTGTGACCGACTTGACTGGAAGCCAGGGTCAGTACTCGGGGAGCACCTGCACCACGCCTACTTTCCACTGACAGGCCTAGGGGCATCATATAGCAACCGCCCACCGATCGGGTGTCCCTCTGAGACTTAGCTTGCTTGAATCCATCCATATATAGTGCGAAGCGATACACGACATATAGAGATCCGTCCGGCAGCATACCTTGGTTTTTCCGACAGCCAAACTCGTAACCACCGCGCGGTGACAGGCGATCCTTGCCATCTTTCCAGGTTGGCAGGCCTATCACGTTGGCTGTACCTGAACACAGGAATGCGTCATGGCCTCCTGCACTTTCTCCCTTGCGGAACCAAAGCAGCCGCTCGGCCGACTCTCCACGGGCGTTCCTAAGGAGGGACCCTATGAGAACACAGTTATCATCACGTTCTTGGCGAGGGGTACCTGGTCTGAGGAGGACGCAGACATCCCCAGGGTGCAACTCCACTTCATTCCAAATCACTTCAGAGGCCGTGCTCATTTCATTTCCACCCGCGCGGGTACCAGGACTTGACATGAACTCATAGAGCGCGCGCTCGTCATCGGTCCAACACATTGAGTCTTCTGGCGCTGTCCCGGGTCTACTTCCACTTGCACCAATCATCCAGCAGCCGGCAAATACAGCCGTGATACTTGATGGGCTACCTTGAGTTGGATCCGTACGGTCGTCCGCTGTCGACCACAGGCGGAGGAGTTCATCGTCTTCAACAGCCAGGTTGGGTGAGGCAGCACAGGGAAACTGCACTGTATCGCCATAGGATACAACACACGGTACATTATCGTAGAGTGCCCACAGAACGGTTTGCCGGCCAATGAACGGCGCGCGCCTTTGAACGAGGGGAGTGTTCTCAATGCTGAGAAAGGATGGATCGTCGCGCGACGGATGGTGAAATACATCCATGTAGAACGGGTATGTACAAACATCAAACCTTGCCCATTCAGACGGCATGACCACCCGAACGCATGCCTGGGCTAACTGCATACCGGCGTTTTCCGTGTGAACCATCTTCTCCACGCCCATACCGCGCGGTCTTTCGATATCTTGGACGAAGAGAACCGAGGATTTCGGGTAGGCCCATTTACCGAGGAACTGAGACATCTGCCGCCGAACCGTCTTGTACGTATGCATCGCGTTACAGGAGCCGGCAGTTCGAACAGCACTTGTCAGGATTGCGAACTGCTCGGCAGAAAAGGGCGCGCGCCCGCAAACTGTCAGGAACCCCAACATCTTCTCCCAAGTCAGTAATGCTTGTTGACGACGCTCGAGAACTGAGATTGAAGTTGAGCCGCGCGGTGCGTAGTACAGGTCGTCTTCCCCGTCGATCGGAGAGTTAGAATGGTGTGGATGGTCATGTTCGCAGTCCGGATATTGTAGCTCTAGCTGCGCAGCTAAGCCTTCCGTTCCAGATGCGCACGCCATGTTGGAGTCCACTTCGCAGCACCCATCATCCGCGTCGGCTTCACCATGTGCCACATCGCGCGATAGTTGAGAAGGGAGGGGTGGATTTGTCATGAGGTTTGTGACTTCAGCGATGTCGTCAGAACATAGCTGGGGTGGATCCACGTGATGCGGTTGTGGAACGGACTGATCCGGCCTGGCTCGCCGCGCGTCGTCGACCTTCAGTGCTCTAGCTTGCCTCAGTTGCTCTTCTTCAGCAGCAACTTTCTCCATGAGAAGGTTATGTCGGATTTCCTTCGCCTTCTCCGCGCTTGCACTCTTCCTTGCAATGCCGACGAGGCTACGCCGCCCAGAACGTGAACCCAGCGAAGGTTGGCGCGCGCCATTGTGTCGACGAGTTTCTTTTCGTCCGCCGGCCATGACGCACTGGGGAGAGGAGGATGTGGTCGAATTCAAGGCGCAGGTTGGGGGCGGGATGGGGAACGGGCCTGGGCAAGAGAGGTTGGTGCGCATGGAGTTCTGGAGTTGAATTTTCCATTGAAATCTTTTTCAAAGTACCTGCACAGATTAATCACGAACCGCGCGGTTTTTTCGTAGAGGCAGTCGGAGCTCACCACTTTTGGACTGCGCAGTACAGACCATTGTTATGAAATTATACAACGTCAAGCCACGCATCCAGGTGTTGGCCGGCAATGACCATATGAATTCAGGGTACAGCGGTGCACAGACCAAGCCGGGCGGCGTAAGGTCACGACGAGCCCGTGAATCAATACGACAAAAAGATGCCTTAGCTCCAATCGAGCACTTGTACGGAATGTTCAAGTCGCATGGAAACAGCCGCCCGGCTTACTGGGTCCTGAAGGCCTGTGTCGCTGTCTCCATATCCAAACGGAACCAGCTGCGAGGTTTATGTGTCGATACTAGACATAGAAGCAACACCGAATTATAATATGGAAAGCTGGAGAATCCTCCTCCGCGAGAAGGTGGCGTCTTTCATTCAATGATATGACCTGCAAACAGCCGCGCGGATAATGTTGAATTTACCGGCAACAGAGTATACGTACTTGGTTGCGATGGGAAGTGGATGCAATTTAGAAGGTCGTCTACTTCATCATGTGAGGTGCTTTAGAACCAGCCACGCTGCTAAATTGGGGATAAGCGCCTGTGGAGCTTTGCTTTCTGTGTTCCGTTGGGGCATTTCATACTGTGAATTGTGATAGAACGAGCCGCGCGGCTAAACAGAAGCTCACTGCGTCTCCAGCATCGCATAGTGGGTTCAGTTCTGAATGCTTTGATATGTGTAGTTCGTCTGCATCATCCTGTGAGGTGAGTTAGAACTAGCCGCGCTGCAACATTGAGCATCCCAGCCTTTCCAGCTGCGCTGTCTGTGTTCAGTTCGCGTACTTCATCCGGTGAATTGGGATAGAAGGAGCCGCGCGGCTAAACAGAAGCGCACTGCGTCTGGAGCATCGCATTGCAGGTTTAGTTCTGAATGGTTTGGTATGGGAAGTTTTGTCTGCTTCATCCTGTGCGGTGCGCTAGGACCAGCCGCGTGGCTAAATTGAGGATCACTGCCTTTCGAGCTGCGCTTTCTGTGTTCAGTCCACGAACTTCATCTGGGGTACTGGGATACAACGAGCTGCGCGGCTAAATACAGGAGCACTGCATCTGCAGCGTCTCAATGTACTTCCAAACTACATTGAGACGCTGGAAATGAAGTTCATTACTGAATCCTGTGATATGGGATAGAAGCAGCCGCGCGGCCGAAGTGATAATTATGGGATGACAAGTATCCTCGAACATATCGAACGCGTTTGCCGAGTACGAGGAGAACAGCAGAGAGTTGTTTCACTGCGGTGAGGAGTTAAAGGATAGGGATATTTCCCAGTAGTGCCCAGGCGGTGCTGTGTGATGTAGAATGGTCGAAGTTGGTGGGATGCATCGGTTGGTCCGGGCGTCTTCGTACACTTCAGATAAGTGCAATGAAATGCAGCCAGTTCAGTACGGACCAATGGCAGAACGTCTGACGTTTACAGCAATGACCGGGGCGAGATATTAAAGGCCGCGCGGCCAATAGGAGCACGGTGAGGACAACATTACGTCTGAGAAAAGCGTGCGGTGTCTGGCCACGAATCCCTGTACCGATAAGTTACGTGTTGCAGACCTTTCGCTGCAAAACACGTAATTGCTGACGATAGACATTGCCTCTGTTGAAAAAGTTACCGTGCGGCATTGTCACGTACAGTACAGGCCCGAGTCATAAAATGGCCATTAACGTGATTACTCAAACAAGAACAAAAAACATTCTGATTTTATTGAGTAACGCGCAGTTCTCAATACACAGGCGGAGGCCCATCGTCGTCCGGCGGATCGCGATTGTATCGCTCATCACGGCCGTGCGGCCTACAATTCTCAGGTGCCATTCCTCTCGCTTCGTCGCGCTCACGCTGGAGCTGTTGCTCTACCACCAGATTCATCCGGTCCACTACCGTACCCCCTCTTCTTCGCGGAATCCTTCCACCTGAAAACAGGCCTTGCCTCCCAAGTGGACCACGTCGAGGTGCCGGGGGCTGGAACCGCGGCCGTTCTTGCATGCGCCGCTGCTACGTGTATTGAACGGGGCCGAGGAAACTCTCGTACTCGTCCAACAGGCGCTGGCGCGGCGTTAGAATAGGGTCATCAGCACCGCGCGGTAGATCGAGGGGACGATGGCCGACTGGTCGATAGTCACGGCGCGGCTCTTCTGGATCCGGAGCGCGTCGAAAACCCCACTCTGACGGGGGGGCCGGCGGGTTCTCGACCTCTAGGTCAACCCAGGGACGACGCAGCGGTTCGTCCTTGCGACCATCTTTGTAGCCGCGCGGCTCTTGTTGATGTGCTCCATACCTTGGTGGACTGCTGTACCTCGGTGGGCTTCTGTACTGGGGAGGGCTGGTGTACCTCTGCCGCGCGTCCTCCTCTGCATACCGATCGTAACCGCCTTGATGGTCATCCCGTCTGCCGACGTCGTATCGGCGTGGACGGTCTTCAATAGGGGCGCCTTGTTCATTCCATCGCGACCTGTCATCGGTCGTGTGGTACCAGCGGTCGAAGTCGGGTCTCTCACGATCTGCATAACCGCGCGGTTGATCATAGGGGCGATTGCGATCATCTCTTGGTGGGCTTGCCAGTCGTGGACGCAGGGGATAGTCGCGAGGCTCTTCGCGCTGTTGGTCGTAGGGTTCTCGAAGATCGTCTCGCCTTTCGTGGTATGGACTGTATCGCGGTGCATTCATCCGGTCGACGCCGCTGTCCAACCGCCGACGTTGAGGAGCCCTCTCGACCGCGCGGTCATCAGTCCAAGTTGCTGGTTGCGGGCGCCGCCGGTTCAGTCGTTGCCTGCACCCGTGGAAGTCGCGCGGTACATCCACTCTTCGATACGCCATCAGATTCCCGCTGCGGATATACTCACCGCCACCAGGCTCGTGGTAGTTGACGCAGCCAATGCCCAGCTCGCCAAAGACGAAGTAGGAGGGAGGGAGGTTGTGTGCTGGGAACCGCAGTATGTTGTGCTGCGCTTCGGGTGTGGCGATAGCGTCCCTCATCCGGGCGGCGATGTACGCAAACGTTGTCTGGCCGCGCGGCCCATGCGTTGTTTCTGGGTCGATAGGGAAGTCCCCAAGTCGCGCTTCCAGCCATTCAACCGCGTGGATCGGAAGGATGAATAACCTGTGTCCCCGAGCGGCCTCGTGCCACCACGTCGCTGCGTACAGCAAGGCGTACTCATACGCCAACAGCCTGTCGAACATAACCCGCGCGGGTCCTTGCGTCGCCGCTACCATTCGATCGTGGTGGTAGAACACAACCGGTGGAACTGGCACAGGCACACCGTACGGCAGGTTCAGAGCTCGTAGCGCAACCGGAAAGGCTGGATACGTCGTGCGGAGGGTGTCCCGACGGTTGATTTCCAAGCGCACATCGAAGGAGTCATACGGCACTAACATGTCGTGCATGTGACGCCACGCGGCCTCGTCCAGCATATGTCGCGCGACACTGAACCCATTCCACCACCTTGAAAGCAAGCTCCGACCGATGTTGAACAACGGCACATCTTGAATGGAGTCCGGGGCTTGTGCTTGTCGGAGAAAACCATCCATGCGGTCCACATAAACAGCCTCTATGTGATCTCTTGCAAAGGTGCGCGCGCACATAATGGTGGTGGGAATGAAGAACCATTGATGCTCGGCGGCGAACTCGGACCACGCCTCTTGTGCCGCGTACATCCCTTCATGCGCACGCATATTGTTGAAGCGCACCATGTCGGGTCGCCGAATGTCGGCGTCCACAACGAACCGTTGAAAGTTGACGTCATGAACACGAAGGGCGTTCCAAGCATGCGATCCTGTCAACGCTCGCAGATCAATGCGAGGCACAGCGTTCCGTACATGACGACCGGCGTGCCCGGTGCGGTGGGGTGACGGCTGTCGAAGTCGGTCAAGCCGCGGTACTGGAACTTGTGGCTGCGCAGCCTGCGGATTCGTAGTAGCACCTGGGCCGGATCCGTGCGCCGGATGGCCTTGAGGAGGTGGAAGACTTGGAACGGCTTGCGGAGATTGATCGCCTTGAGGAGGTGAAGGACTTGGAACGGCTTGCGGAGATGGAGCCGGATCGATTTGGTGAGGAGGCTGACTTGGACTGACTTGAGGACCATGATCAATCGGCTGCGCAGCCAAAGTCGGGGGTTGGGCGATGCGTGGGATCGCCGGGAGGGAGCTGGTTGCTGTGGCCAGAAGCACAGGGTGGCGGTGAGGTTCAGCTGCCTGGGGCCCTTGTTCCGAAGGTTGCGGATGTGGCGGTTCAGGCGGCACAGCCGCCAAGGTGTCTGGAAGAACCAGTAGAGCAGGCTGTGCTATCGGCAGAACTGGAGCGGCTTCGGGTGCGAGCGGTTGTTGACGGGCACTTCGCTCTGGAGGTCGTAGCGCGCCAGGCGTGTTCCCCGGGATTCTTCTAGTTGGTTGAAAAGGCGGAGGTACAGAGCGCAGTGCGAGCGGTCGGTGAAGGGCCGGCTGCGGTTGATGTGCGACCTGCGGGGGTTGTGTCGAACGCAGTGCCTGCGAATGCTCCGGCGCACGATGGTCGGCCGATGGTAGAACTTGTGGCTGCGCAGCCGTCGGTTGCGGACCTGGCTGCTCTTGCAGATTAGCTCTTTGCACTTGCACGGCTTGACGTTGGGGCTGCACAGAAGGCGTTTGAGGAGCTGGCTGCGCTCGCGGAGGCGCACTTGGCACTTGCACAGATTGAACTTGGGGCTGCGCAGCCGACGGTTGCGGAACCCATTGCAGAGCGGGCTGATCACGCGGAGTCGCACTTGGCGCTTGCACAGCTTGATCCTGGGGCTGCGCAGCAGGCCCTTGAGGAGCTGGCTTCTCTCGCGTAGTCGCACTTGGCGCTTGCACAGCATGATCCTGAGGCTGCGCAGCCGGTGG
>JAULBV010219150.1:0-14658 GCA_032358295.1 Pterothamnion heteromorphum | reverse complement strand
GACCCATATGCGGAAATTCCTCCGCATCCTGGAGACAACCAGTAATTCATTTCCGTATCGTACCGTGGTAATATTGTCCGTAAGGAACAGAAGATTATGGTGAAGATTCGTTCGCTGAGCCTCGTGTTCGTCAGAGAAAGCTATTTTGCGCTAGCTTACTTCTTCTACTTGATGGATAAAGGGGGAACGATGCAAACAAGCGCCTCCTCGCAAAACGGATCGGTATCGACGAGCGTGGAACACGTTCCTTCTCCACAGGCTGCTCCCAGCCAGGAGGCAGTGAAGTCGACATCTACGCAAAACGAATACGCTGACCCTTTTGCGGCTCTAGGAATGACTACGTATGGGGCTGCAAGAGCGTTAAAAGAACAAGCAGAAAGGGGAATGGAACTTTCGAAAAAGGTCATCACGGACAGGGGTCACCTGTCATTATCAGCTGACTTAGACGGCATGAATGTAACTCTGGTTACTGCTGAGGGCGCCATTGCCCATTTCGACGTGGAGAACTGCAAAGTAGACCTGAACCAGTCTTCTAGTGGCTCAGTTCGTGCGGTCGGGGAACTCGGTGGCTTCACCATTCGTGACCTCACAGCTGCTTTTGATGTCTATTCTGAAACGATTAGGTACCGACGTGAGGGTAGCAATCGATTCAACAAGGGTGATGCTGAATCCGATGGATGGGAGCTCAATATTCCGGATTCCGGTTATATCCATCTTTATGCCCGACTGCGCAATCTTCGCATTGTATATCTGCAACGGTTCATCATCATCTTAAAGAAGTACTTCGACGTTCTTCAGGAAAGCCTCAAGCCCGTTATGGATATCAAGGGTGGCCTTGGCGAAGTTTTCAATGAAATAGTAGGAGAAGACTTTCCTGCCATTCCCGTCTTAGGCAGACGAGTACACGTGAACATCATCACAGAATGCATTGATATTGTGATGCCGCGTCACTCTCAAAGTCCATACGAAGCCCTTCGCTTTTACGTACCACGGTCATCCGTAACGAATTCTAAGTTTGCCGCCCCCGGGTATGAGATTGGAGTACAGATTTTGGCCGAAGATGTTGATGCCTATGTCTTGTATCAAGCCCCAGCTGAAGGTGAGGGACGTGCTTTAACAGAAGGCGGTACACAGCCCATCCTTCGACATATTTCTCCAACAATTCCTGTATCGGATCTCACTCCGTTTTCCAGAAATATACGTCTCGTAGCGAAGATTGATTTGTGGCGTAGAAGGAAGGTCCCTGAAGTTGTTTTGAATGCAGATGGTCTACCAGTTCTCAAGGATGGGCAAGAAGAACGAGAATACGATCCTGCGAAATGGTTACCTGCCATTCGAGTACGAGTTAGTGCTCCCAATGGCATAAAGGCAAGGCTCTGCGAAGCTGAGTACAGCATCCTGTATTTCACTTTTACAGAGAACGTTATCGAGAGGCCAGATATTGAATTCACTGACCTTGTCCGTGGCCTCAAAACACCGGTACTGCCTGCAAGGAGACATGTACAGCCGATCATGTTCTCTTCAAACCGCATGCCTCCAAAGTACCTGATTTCGTTTGAGGTGCCATCTATTGATAGCGTGATCATGTCTGGTGCCGATCCGACGGATGAGAGTTCCCACATAATAAGTTCTCAGCTTGGTGAACTTATTGGCTCTTTTGAGTATGGTGTCGACTTTCGCATGACCATTGAGGTTAATGCAAACATGAAGTCTCTTATCGACATACGCCCCGGAGTCCCGTCGCATGGAAAAACCCTCATTAGTCCCATCGTCACGCGAAAGGACGACGCGCAAGATATTGCTCCAGGAACGGAGATGTCTAGATCCGTCACATTTACTTGGGATCGTCCTTTTGGGTTCCGTTCGAATGTCATGGTCGTCGCTTCTGATCTTCGAATCATTGTGGAACCAGAACTCTTCCGAGACTTAGGGGCTCTCACCACCCCAGGCTTCCCGTACCTGAAGTCTTCTGCACCTCCTCCATTTCTCCGGTTCAATGGAAGGTTGATGATTGTAACCATTTCTCGTCCTGAAGTATGGTTGCTCGCGAATCAATTTCCAGGCGATGGACGTTCCCTCATCATTCGAGGGGATATCATTGCAAAAGTTCAGTGGACTGCTGTTACTGGTCGCAAAGTGGTTGAGGTGGCGGCTAATGGCATCCGTATTAATCTCTCTAACTTGGGGCCTTTAGATTCTGCACCTGAAGCCTTGTCTAGTCCATCATCGAGAAAAGTACCCCCTCCTCAGTCTGTGGGGTACGATGCGGAGACTCCGATGCTGTATCCATGTGATGTTTCTATGAAGTTTAATGGAAGTGGCTACGATCCTCCTGAGGATCCGAATGACATGCCGGTCAACGTTCCCAGCTCCTGTCTCTCTGTGAACGCCGAGTCCTTCCTTGTGAGAGTGGATGTGAATGATACTCCACTAATTTTGGCTGTGGGTTCTCGGCTCGTTCGGTTGAAAGATAGCGCTTTATCGTTAAGACCCGTTCAACCTGGCAAATTTGAGCAATGGATTGACAATAGTGATGACGAGGATGCCAAGTTGTCTGTACATTTTGCACTCCCTCATAGTCGACTCATGTTTACAGATGAGACTGCAGGGCGTTATGTTCCCATTATGGAAATGAGGGTTCGAAACGCTGTTGTTCGCTCAAACGTCCCGTGGCTGACGAATGCATCTTTTGAGTTCGCTTTGGATTTATTCAATGAAGAAAAGGGTTGGTGGGAGCCTGGGGTCGAGGCTTTTCCTATAGAAATTGCCGCTTACCGCGGAAGATCTGGTTCGGAGGCAATCAATGTGCGGGCAGACAAGATCATCGATCTTAATGTCACTCCAGTTACCGTCTCTGGTGCTGCACGTGTGTCGAAGGCTTTGAAATCCGCGATAATTGACCTTCGAAATCGATTTCGATCTGAACAAGAAAATGATGCGGAAGGATTGTCGAAGGAAGCTAGGAAGCCCTCCCAGGTGAAAAACGTGACTGTTCCAGGTGCGAGGAGGCCTAGTGTAGCTGCATTCTGCGTCAGAAACGAAACAGGTCGAGCTGTGATCATGTGGCTTCCCTATGATTCAAAGAGACGATCGTTGCACAGTGACGGAGGTGAAGCGGAGGTTGAGACACCGACTGAAGTTCTTCTTGGGACAGCAATGGGTGCCCAGGATTTTTTATCATCCGACTCCAACACGAGCCGTCGAACATCATTGTCTTGTGTGCTGTCGTTCAGTGGTTACGTCTCAACCACTCTCTCTGCAGCACAAACGGGCACATGGGTGGTTAACATCAATCCGGATACAAGAGATATAGCCAGTCCAGCACTCGGAAATCACGCAAAGCCTGCAAATCTAACTCTCGTTTGGTCCGTGGCTATGCGCGATGGAGTTCCCTGTGGATGTATTCGATCCGTTCTTCGCCTTGTTAATCGAACCAGAACGGTTTTGGAAGTTAGCGTTGGTGGTCTTCGCAAATCCATGAGCATTGGAATATCTATGTCCGCTCGTGGCGGGACCTCAGCGTACTCAGATCAGGAGCAAGCAACAGTCGAACGCGAGTCGCACGGACTGGTTAAAGCAGGCGAATCATGGTCCCTCCCCATCCATGCAGTACATCGGCCCATTCGGATAAGACCTGCCATATTCCATGCCCCGGATAGTGATTCTTCGTCAGATCACGCCTTCGATGACTCTTGTAAGAAGACGCGAGTATTCTACACATACAAATGGAGTGATCCTCTCAGCAAATTTTCTGCTCTGTATGATGTTGGGCATGAGCTTCTTACAAAATCCCGGCAACTGAATGAAGGCCATCGATCAGGAAATAGCACTAGCTTGGCTGGGCCTGTTCTGACATGCCGGGCAGATGACAGAAACCTTGGATTCAGTTTGTCTCTCTTCCCAAAAGTTGACCCTAACTGTGATAGGGGAACTGCTGTTGAGCCTGAGCTTCCCGGGTGGGTAGATGTTGAAATATGTGCTCCCTTGGTCTTAGAGAACTTGCTACCACGTCCACTATTCTTCAGATTAGCTTCTGCAGAATCCTCCCGCAAGATATCAAGGAGTCAAGTCGTTGCAGAGGGGTACATTGAACCTCTTCGAGAGTCTCACGTCCACACAGTTGGAACCAATCTTTCTAGTATATGCCTCGCCGTTGGAATTGACAACAGTTCAGTGCTTCCAGGTTCTGCTTATCAATCATCGCACTCGCTCCCTCCGCGCCATGTTGGAGAATACAAGGCGAATCTTCCCTCACTCTCATCTATCTCCATGGGTACGGGGAAGTACACTCCATTCACTCTGAAACTGGAGCAAGTCAAATCTGTCAATTCTCGTCGTGTGAGAGCATTTTGTGAGTTCTGGATTCTCAACCGGTCAGATACGGACTTGTTTTTCCGTGACTCAAACGACATGAGGGACTCAAGGAAATTCTCCGGCCCTAAGGTCTTTCTTCGTGGTCGTCCTCCAGGGGAACGTGCAGATCGATTTATCTGTTTTTCGGGAAGGTGGCTCGCATTTCAAAGAGCAGATGCCAAAGAGGACGTTTGGATTCAGATGAATACTGAAGTGTCGGAAATTGACAAGCCAATACCCATTCGCTCTGACGGCTTATCCCTTCTTCTCGAGGTACGGCCGGCCAAAGGAGACCTTCATAGAGCACTTGTTGTTACGATTCGAAATTCCGTGTGGCTCGAAAACCGCACGGGATCGGCTCTTCAATGGTGTCAACCCGCGGCTCTGAATACTCATGGTATCGCTCTGTCCTCAAGGGTACACAATGTCCAGTTTGGGCAGTGCGTTCCGCTACATTGGGATTTCTTCCATCGAAAGAAAGCGCTGTGCCTGCGCAGGGCTTTAGACAACGGGTCAAGCGACTGGATATGGTCCCGCCCTGTATATGTGGAAAGCGTTGAAGGCGAATTCTTGGCTAAGATGTATCGCCCAAAGCGACATGAGCAATATATTGCCCGTGTCTCAATCTCGAAACTCGGTCATGGTGTACTAGGTGTAGTTGTACATAAGGAGGACCGCAACACACCACCGTATCGCATTGTGAACCACTGCGAGCGCCGGTCAATCGCGTTTCGACAGTCAGGAGTCAACGAGACTCACCCGTGGTTGGTGAGACCTGGAAAAACTTCCCGATATTCATGGGATGACCCTCAAGCCCCTGTGAAGAAACGTTCTTTGGTTGTAGAAGTGATTGAATCTCCCCAACGTTCTGATGGTTCGGGAAGCTCATCTGGGCATCTGGCAGGAGGATTATCCGTATCTGAGCAAGACGATGACGACATCCATCCCGATGAGAAACAGCGAGGAAAGGATATTCGATATCCGAAGTTTGAGCTAAACATCGACATGATCAGAGATAACATTCCTTTTTATCATTCTAACAGATTCCAACCGAATCTCAAGGTGTCGGTGCACGTGGATGGCCCAACGAAAGTTTTGACATTTTCCGACGAACGTGTTAAGAGAGATGACACAGCGGACAATGGCCAACACGCCTCTTCGTCTATCGCAGACAGGCCCAACGAGGAATCAGCTTACAACAAGCCCCGTAGCCCGGCCAGAAATTTGGATGTAGATTTGTTTGTGAATTCTATCGGAGTATCCTTTGTTGAAGCGTCGCCTATGGAACTGGCATACTTGTCTGTCACTGGAGTACACTTCCGCTTGGATCGTTTTGATGGGCAACAAATGATCACTTGTGATGTGCAGGATCTTCAACTCGACAATCAGTTGGTTCGATGCACATGGCCGGTGGTGTTTTGGTCGCCGCCCCCTGTTCAGGTAAGTTCTGCCTCAAATGAGTCATCAAGAGATACGAGAAGGCCTGTTCAAAAGCCTTTCTTTCAGTTCACTGTCGATGGTCCCTATCCCGCAGTTCGTCAGGAAATCGGTACATTCCGAGGAATATTCATGGCACTGCAGCAGCTTCAGATTGCTGCTGATGAAGACTTTGTGTTGAGGGTATGGTTGTTTGTCGTCTCTTTGATTGAAGCGGCAGGCGGTGCTGATAAAGACAAAAACGAAGCCCTACATGGAAGAGATGGTTTGGAGAATGGATTGCCTTTGAAGTCCCACGAAGATGGCCTTCGACCTTCACATTCCAATGATTCAAGCAGTGCTCGTTCGGAAGGATCTCTGAAACGTCTTTATGTCGAAAACCTTGAGCTCTGCCCTTTGAAACTCTCAGTTTCTTTCACATCATCAAGAACATCCACCGCCGCAGAGCACATCGGTGGTTTTCGGTCTTTGATTCGAACCCTAGTTGCTGTGTTGGGAAACGTGGAGAATGCGGATTTTCGGTTTAATGCATTGGAGTTGCAGCACATGTTTGACACAGTTTCCCACTTCCGCTCACTCATTACTGAGTTTTATGTAACTCAAGGCTCAAACCAGAAAATTGTTCTGCTGGCATCAAACTCGCTAATCGGTAACCCTTCAGCTCTATTCGATTCGATTGCCATTGGTACTCGGGACTTCTTTGTTGAGCCGGCAAATGCAAAAGGCTCCGCAGATTTCATAGCGAGTATTGGGCGGGGATCGTCATCTTTGTTGACAAATACTGTTGGCGGAATTGTTGGTTCAATTGGTGCTATCCCAAGGGCTGTTGCACAAGGGTTGGAAACTGCCGTTGGAGATAGGTATTATTTGGCTGAGCGTGACTCTATCCGAGGTGGTCGTGCTCGCATTGTCGCATCTCCCGCTCAGGGACTGGTCACTGGCGCTCTTAGCTTTGGACATGGGATCGCCTCAGGCGCTGCTGGACTAATCCGTGATCCGTTGCAGGGAGCAGCTGAAGATGGTGCATCTGGGTTTATCAAGGGTTTGGGGAAGGGCTTCATCGGAAGCGTCCTTAAGCCCATCACTGGAGCTCTCGACCTGATCGCGGAGACTGCTGCAGGCTTTCGAAGCATGATGGTTTCAGACAGGAACCGTGAGTGTGCGGAACCAGCGATGCCCCCTAGAGCATTCTGGGGCGCTCATGGAGATCAAATGGTTTCATACGACTTGAAGTCTTCTCTCGGCCAATCTATTTTGGAAGTTGTGAATGGAAGTGAAAACTCGCAGCAGAACGAAAGGTTGCTTTCGTGGATTCATCTTGTCGCTGTTCATCAAAACGCCAGCAACGATCAAGTGATATCGTTCCTATGGGCGCTCATGCGAAGAAGCACTCGGCCGTCTCATTTCCAGGCAAAGTTTCTGTTGGATGCCCAAGGAAATGTTCAACGAGCGGAAAAGATGAGAGCCGGCCTTATTACAGACAAGAGGTTGATCGTTACCTCCCTAGATGGTCATGTGTTATGGGAATACCCTCTTCGAGATTTCGTTGATACCCAAGTGTCTTTAGAAGTCAAAGATTATCTAATGATCGGTGTAAGGCCCATTGGTCACAGCTCTAGAATTGCGATTGCCCCGCAATGGAAAAAGATAAATTGTGGGTCGATGATTTCAAGGGATGAACTCAATGCTGCGTTGCGGAAGGCTATTAAAGATATAAGAGCTCAGGAAAACACTCAAGATTTAATGATGATGACGAATCCGTTGGGGAAGAAGAGCTTATCAGATCGACGTAATTCAAATTCGGATAAGGCTGTTGAAATGACAGACCTGTCCGCCTCCGCGACCCCTAATGATAGTGGTGATGGGCGCTTCGTCGAGCTGAAGAGCTTGCATCATGATGCGACTGTTGACGGAAAGAGAGGTGTGTTCACAAGTATGAAACTTCCCGGACGAAATGGCAGGAATGGTGATAGAATGTCATTGAAAGAGCTCAAAGGACAGCCTCTGGATGTATCGCGGGAGCTGGAGTCTCTTTTGAACAGCACGCCCTTGCTACGTAGCACTGAAGCTGTTCGATCCATCCGCATGTTCATAGTGAATGAGACGGATGTGGACTTGGAAGTGGTTGAGTCTCGATTGGACTCAGGGACATGGTCTGTAGAGCCTCCCACGGTGATTCTTGCCAACTCTTTGGCAACGATTGAAGCGGACTGTTCAAATGATCGCGCAGCAGATGTTTCCGGCTCTTTGGTACTAAGATGTACGGATGGCACGGATGCAAAAGGTGGCATGTTTGCGTTGAGATTCCTCAATGCACTTCTTGCTGCAAACGCATACGCTGTGAAGTGTCCGGACGGTTTCTCTGGAGTGTTCAAGGGTGGCGAGAAAGGCGAGCATGTGATGACCGTAGTGCGGCTCGCGAAGGAAGCAAAGCAGGTGGGGTCAGATGGGGGGCATACGGCATCGCGGCAGACATTGAAGTCGGTGGAGCCACTGCTGTTTGGCAGGAGTGAGGTCGAGCCTTTTTTGCCGCCCATCAACTACTCGCCGCCGCACGGGCCCAGAGAGGAGAAGGGTGACCCAAATGACCCAGAACTGATTCGCAAGCTGTCATCGCTCGGCTTCTCGCTGCACGAGGCTAAGGCTGCGCTGCAAGAATGTGATGCGGACATGGCCGCAGCGTATGCCATGCTGTTGGAGAAGAAAGGTTCAGAATAGGTTTTAGATTGTACAGAGGAATGAAGGTATTGTTGACTGGGAATAAATAAAGAGGAGGAAGAGGAGCAGACTGCCACCAGCCGTGGACGTTGTACATGGTACGAGTAGATCGTATCGGACATGGTATAGGTAATGTAGTAATAGCGGCTGCACATGGAGAAATAAGGGTCTGGTGGGAAGTTGCCCATCGGGTTGGTGGTTTACTCGGACTAAACGTCTGCATAGATAATATAACTTGTTCAAAGGACAGTGTCCCAGGTCATGTCAAGAAGGAAGCAACGCTGATGTACAGGTTCGTTGTCTTGATGTGTGAATATTCTTCTGCAGAATGGATGTGGGAAGCGTCGACGGGTAGGAAAAACTAGTGGACATAGAACAGCATTGGAGTACGCAAAAAGGATAGCGGGCCCAGCAAGGAACGAGAAGTCAATAGGCAGTACTTCCTCCGTCCAAACTGGAGCCGTCGCCCTCGGTGACGTGCTGGCCGACCTGATTAAAATTCTGATCAAAGTACTCTTCGGTGTTCTCAGCGTCGACGACCTTGCCGAGTGCTTTCTCGAGTCTCTCCGTAATCTGCGCTCATGAGGCGGTTAGTCCATACGTCAAAAGGCCCACACACGGGACGGGCGTGACGAGAGAGGACGTGCAAATCAACTTACGCGCACGCATTCCGAGCCATTGATACCCATGACGTGCTCCTCGACGATGCCGTTGGTGCGCACTATGAACTCAATGCGCTGCAGGCCGGGCTGTGAGGGCGCAGCCTCGCCCCATGAATCACCGCTGCCTTCGCTCTGCGCGCGCGGAGGGGTGCGCGAACACGTGCGCTGGCGGTTTTGCGGGAGACGCGAGGCGAGCGGCGCGTGGACGAAGGCGAACATTCTGGGTTTCAGGATGGGGAGCAAGTTGCTGCTCGCGCGGAAGGGGGCTGGTGGTCGAGCTGGCTTATACGGGCGGGTCCGCAATTCCGCAGGGCGGGCAGATGACAACCGCAAGTTTGAGTGCGGCGCCCCGTGGATCCAACTTATTTGCTGCAATACTCCTATGCAAATTCATTGGCTGAATATTCGGACATGGGTCGCATCCAATCATGCAGAACCCGTACATCTTCAGAATTCAGAACAAGGAGACCCTTTCTGTGTACACTCGAAATACGAACACTCAAATTTGCACGTTGATGATGCTGCAAGGCCATAGTCATTTCCAAGCCATTCCTCACAGCGATTCGGTCTCTCGCGCCTGCATCGCCCGACCACCTCAAAGCACCTCCAATCTTCGTCCCCGCTGCCCATCCGATCTCGCGCTCGCCATGGCCGGCACGTCAGTGATCGGCAAGTACATTCTCAAGATCCCGGGCGTGTACCCCGTGGTTTCCCGTGTGGCACGCGCCTACCAAGCCAGCGTGGGTACCGAGCTGCGCCGCTACGGCCTGCGCTACGACGATCTGCTCAACGAGTTCGACGACGACGTCAAGCACGCCCTGTCCAAGCTCTCGCCAGAGGAGCTCGAGATGCGCAACAAGCGCCTCAAGCGCGCGTTCGACCTCGACATCAAGAAGACGTACCTCCCGGAACACCTTCAGGAGAAAGAAGATGTCTGGAACCCCTACCTCCGCGACCGTATCGCAGGCCTCAAGGAGAAGCGCCATGAGAGGGCCACATACGATTAGCTCCTAGCTTCCTTGTAAATTGTTTCGTTCCTGTCCGCGGACACATACGTTTTCGGACAGCAAAGTCCGCCGGTTTTCAAGGCGAGTCCTGTCCTAAAACGCGTCACCGTGCCGCACCACGCGCCTGTATTTCTCTCTCCAAGTGCAAGTTGTCCACCGCTGAGTACAAGTCCATCATCATCTCAGGTGCTTCTCGTACACGAAGGAATAGCGCTGCCTTCCGGTTTCTGTGAACTGCGCACCGCTATCTGAGCTTGCTCCATCGCTAACATTTGGAACGTATCCTCTTTAACGTATCCTCTGCTCCATACCATTTACCACGACACCCTGTACTGACCATCGGTCATGTTCATGTGCTTTGTGTCCCATCCTACCTTCTTCGACTCGCGTTCGAAATTTTTGATGTTCTTCTTCATAAATCTAAACGACTCCTTGAGTTCTTCGCTGGATTGCTCCGAGCACTTGGTAAACTTCTTCACCGTGTAGTATGCCCTCAGGACGTCGCTGGCTGTCGCCGTATCGCGTATCAGTACTCGAATTTGATTACCCTTGCCCGCCGTCACAATCAGGAACCGTTCCCCTCTGAACATGTCAATAGCCTGCGCGAGGCTCTTCGCGTTCAGCCCGGCATCCTTGACGCTCACACCCATCTTCACGGATGGATCGAACCCTCTCCACGGCGGCAGAACAATCCTCTCGGAGTGCGATACATCGTACGGGCTGGGGATGCGCTTCCCGCTAAGATGGCTCTCGATGAGGATGGAAGCGCGTTGCTTGTTGAAGAATGAAAACTGTACACACTGCACCGACTTCCAGTTGGCTGCGATATGCACGCCCGCCAGTGCTGTGTATGCAGCGAGCAGCGCATAGTAGTTCTGCCCGATCTTGGACGACAGCACGATGCCCGTGCCAAGCCCGATCATTTTCATGGTGACGCCCTGCGACTCGCCCTTGGTCGCGATGTCACCGGTGTTCTGCATACCGCTCGCGGCCAGCGAACGGTACACAACGTGACGCGTTGCCGTGCCGGTCATCAGTGACATGCCACGCAGACACACGGCCAGCGACGCCAGTGGCAAGAAGTAGGTCATCGGGAACAGCGGCGTCAGAATCTCGATGGCACCTCCCACGTCCTCGACGATGTCCGCGGCGATGCGCCAACTCTTCGGGTCGTCGTCAAACCGCGACCCGAACACGCTGCCGTACCCGATCTTCACCAGGTACGACGCGCCGTCCTTCAGCACCCAGCTCGTCGCCGCAGCCCCTGCTGCAACCTGCTTCCCGAGCCCAAGCCCGAACAGCAATGCCTCCGTGCTACGCGCAACGTATCATTGCCACCGCAGAACGACCAATGGTCAGTGAGTAAGCCAATGCCGAGTCGATTGTGGACATGGAAGTGCTATTGCATACCTGATGACCTGCATGATGGCCGACGCCAGGTTCTGGAGCGTGCGGTACTTGGTGAACGAGATGTAATCCGGCGTGGTCGTGTGCGGAAACCCCTGCGGGAGATACACGCGCGTCAACCACGCGACAATACGGTCCAACATGGGGCGCTCGTCGCGCTCGACGTCGCGCACCAGCGCGCCATTGTTACCATCGGCGCGCTCAAAGAAGCGCGCGACTGCGTCATCGTGGCGCTCAATAAGCAACGGCGCGGCCGCGGCCATCGCGGCCGGCGCGAGCACGGGCGTCGGCACCGGGGGACTGTATGAAGGCACAGCGGAATGCACAGGCACGGGCGCGAGACATGCGCGATGCAGCGCGGTTAGTGCGTCTGGCGTGCAGGCACGGACGTGCAGGTAGACGGTCGAGAGTGCGGCGGCTTGCGCCGCTGCTATGACGCGCGAGATCGAACCGCGCAGGGGATGCGGCGCGGGCGAGGCCAGCGCGGCCGCGGCGAGTACGCTTGCGTCGTCATGCGCAGTGAGCCAGACGTCGACGGGGCGGCGATGTTGGGAGCGCGCGCGCGGCGACGGCGGCGGTGGGCTTTGGAAGAGCGGGAGTGGGCGGGATGCGGTGGAGACACGGGGGTTGAGGCGCACGGCATGCGACGAGGCCAGCGGCACGGATGGCGAGTGGAATGCAACGGGATGCATGGCGCGGCGACGGGAGACGCGGCGGGGCGAGAGGGATGAAGGTGGGGGTGCGAGGTGGGAGGCGGAAAGGAGCAATCCTTCAATGTGTGGGCAGGAGACGTGGCGGCGTTTTATCGGTTGGGATATCTGGCAGATCGGGAGGATGTATCTCAACGGACTCGTTAGCGAGGCGAACGAGCCTAATGAGCGAATGGCAGCGTCGAGCTGCCGCAATAAAGGATTAACCTAGTGTAAGATGCTTCAAGAACTTCGTACTCTGTACTTCAAGACGAAGTACGCAATGATTTCGTGGCATCCTTTTGAACCCCACCAGCATTCACTCGATGCACTGCTGCTGCTGATGGATGATCCATTGCGCTGCTAAGTATCTGCCAGATGGTCTGTGGGAGCAACTTGGACGAGGCTGTGGAAACTCTGCCAGATGGTCTGAGGGAGCAACTTGGACGAGGACGCGGAAAATGAAGTTTAAGAATACTGTATACCGGATGTCGAGGTGTACAGTATAGAGAGCAAGAGGAAGCCGTGTAAAGGGTATGGTCCCGGCGGGTTGGTACCTTTCGTAGTCAAATGAACAGTCACCGTGGAGTAAACGGTGCTGGGTGGCATGGAGCCATACATACATAGAGATCTTCATGGACGCGAAATCGACAAACGTGCAACTCCAAGTGTCGGGGCAGGGGACGCGGACGAAGGTGGTCAGTGAATCAGGGGAGGCCTCTCTCTACCCGTATAGAGTATTCTGGGCGATCAACCGCTCCACGCAATGAAAAGACTGCGACTACTACAGTGTACAAGTACTGTACTCGGATTTTGCTGCGGACAGCGAAAGATTGGTCCCGTGCCCGCTACGCTAAGTACACTTTTATACTCCGTGTTGCTCTTGGTGGCCTCACCTCTGTCACAATTCGTTCTACCTTCAAACGCCAAACACTAGTACATGACGACGACGATGACGACGACTTCTCCTCGTATCTCACCAACGTCGTGTGCCTTCCGAGCAGCCTTGCGACAAGAACTTAAACCTACAACACTCACCTCACTCCCAAGCGATGTGATTTCTGATCACATCTTCCCTCGACTCTCTGCCACAGAAGTCGCTCTCGTGGCCTTCGTACACCCAAAGCTCTTCCAACTATTAAGCACGTATCTCCAGAAGCCGAATCCCATCCACCAAGCCTTTCAACGCCTTTCGCAAGCCACCTTCTTTATCGACCGCATCCCGGTCATTCCGCACGTCAATTTGGCGGACGGCGATTCCGTCGCCGTCTACTCCACGTTACACAACGCGCTGCAAGTTTGGAGTATTCAATCTAACACGCTCATCGCCTCGCTCTCCATGCCGCCCGGACACCCCTTTCCCGTGCATCTCTCCTTCTCTCGTTCAAGCTCCTTGCTGTGTTGTGTCTACCACGACACCGTCCGTCTTTTCTCATTCTCACGCACCGCATCCCAGCAACTCACACTGGGCCCGCTGACCACCATCTCGTTCTCAGTCCCACCGCAGCCCGTCACGTACCGCGAGCCAGGCGTCCCACCCGTCGGGTCGGGGCGCGTTTTGGCCGCACTCTCACGTGATGAAACCCTTCTCGCGACCGCGCATGTCATAGGGGATGTGCACGGCCGGACTCAGACGATTCGCATCAATTGTGCGCTACTCAACCCACAGTCGACCCACTCGTACACGGATGTGTCGCATACAGACTCGCACGAATTTCTCGTCAAGTCCAACATTCATTGCCAAGAGGTTCCCGACAGAAACGCAGACACCATGCATTCAGGAGTAACTGGGATACATTCAGCCAAACTGAGCACTGTTGTCTTGCAAGCCATGACTGCGGAAATTAACCTCGCCGGTATACAACTCAACGCGGACCCTTTCCGCATTCTCGTGCCGCCGGGTGGTATTGGCGACGTGGGGTTCGTGCTGGACCCCTCCGACCCAGACGGGCCGTCGCGACTGTCCATCCCACGCTTCTCACACGAGGGCGAGCGGGCCTTGAAGGTGGCCTTCTCGACGTGCGGCGAATTCCTGGTTATAATTCAAGTCGGTGTCGTCAAAACGCAACCTCAGCTAGGAGATATCTTCGTATCGTTTTCAAAGGTACTCTTGAAGACAAACGAATCTGCGTTTCACGTGACGACCGTCATAGAACGAAGGCATAACATTCTGGGGATTGTGCTCTCGGGTGATACCACAATCAGCGTGATTATTCTAGGGAAGGACTACGAGCGGACGTGCATCATCACCGGATGGCAGGTGGTGGACATGAGGGGCCGAGCATGAAACATCAGACGTTGGATCTGGAGCATCCCATGCCAGATATCATAAAAAACATTCTAAATCTCACAGAACGCAACCATACTAAATATCAGAGAACAAAT
>JAULBV010219039.1:0-14661 GCA_032358295.1 Pterothamnion heteromorphum | reverse complement strand
GCTCTTTCGCGTGTTCGGTTCATTCCGAAGAAAGCGGATCCAGAGGGCGCTGTTCTCCGTTTCTTCACGTCCGTCACAACCGAACTGAACAGGAACCGTGCCTCAGCTGTTACTACCTCTGCTCCTAAGTCCCTGATTTCGCAGCTCATCCAGAAGCTGGAGCCGCGCCTGCTGAAGGAGAAAATCGAGTCCCGTCGTGAATACTGGACTAAAGAAGAGCGGAACAACTTCAACCATTTCATCACCGCTGTACGCCAGACGTACATGGAAGTTGCCAGTTTCACGGAAGACTCCTCGCGCAGCCGTGGCAAGGAAGGCGTTAGCAAGAAGGGAATCCGACAGATGACGAATGACAAGTCAGGTTCTGCTAGCCGAGCGGAACCGGCGAAAAGCACCTTTGGACGAACTGCCGGTGCCCAGAAACCACACCATTCTGTGCCACCGCAAAGGAACAACAAAAGGGCTGCTGAGTGGACAGCAAGCTGCCTGAATCCAAAGTGTGACAAGAAACACCGGATTATCGAGTGCGACATCACTCCAGACACCGAGAAGCGCAAGCTCCTCACGGAATTTTACGATTCCAAGAAGAAGGCGAAACTGTCCACAGTCCGCCGAAGCGCAAGCGGTGATGGGCGCTGGACAGCGCGCCTAGAAGACACTGTTGAGTGCACCGCTCTCGGTGACTACGGGGCAGATGAATCCGCTCTCTCCTCCGACTTGATCAAGGAGCTACAGAAGAGTGGTGTACATGTCGAACTCCGAGTGTTTGACAGTCCGGTCAAACTCACACCAGCTATCGAGCTCGAGAGGGAACAGATGACTGCTTCATCCGATGTTATGTTGAAAATTTCGGTTTGCCTTCCGTGCGGCCCTCTCCGTCTACGGAACGTGAAATTTCTCGTCGTCGACCAGACCATGGATGAGGTACTCCTTGGAAGGCCGCTTCTGAAATGTCTGGGGTTCAACCTCGACATTCACTTGGAGAAAGTACGCCCCCGATTCGACGACAAAGACATGAGTACGCTCATGGCTACTGAGGGAACCGATCAAGACAAAAAGCCACACCAAGTTGGCTATCACATCCAACCCGGACTACACTGGAGTCCGATTCACAGATCACGACACAGACTACATCGAACTCCTGGATTCCGCAGGTGCCAGCATTGGAACAGACGCCGAATTAGACATTCAAGCGGCTTTGCATTCCATATGCAACGAAGCAGAAGCCAATGGATTATCGACACCTGATTGCGCTATGCTTCGTGCATTTCTGCAGGATTATCGCTACATCTTCCGGATCAAGTTAGGCTCCGATCCGCCGGCCAATGTCGAGCCACTTCGGATTGCCCTTCGCCCTCAACACAGACCAGTCAGGGCAAAGCAGCGGAAGTATGCACAGAAATAACATGACTTTATCATCGCTACTGTTCAGAAGCTGACGGAATGCGGTGCCATCATCCCGAACGCCGAAGCCCGATGGGCAAGCCCGGTACTGGCTGTCCCTAAGCCTGGAAGTGAGAACTTCAGATTTACAGTGGACCTCCGTGGCCCGAACCGTGAAACGATTCCAATCGTATCAGCAATGCCAAACCTTGAGAATCAACTACATTCTGTCTCAGAGAGTGCATGCTTCGCAAAGTTGGACCTCTGCCACGCCTACTGGCAGATACCTCTTGCTCCCGAATCTCGAGAGTGTATGTCCATCCAGACCCCGCTAGGAGTTTATACTCCTACATGAGTCTTACAGGGATCCACCGACGCTGGGAATCATTTTCAAAGTGTCACTTCCCAAGCCTTCTCCAGCATTCCCAACATTCTCCAATGGTTGGACGACTTCCTACTGCATGCCGGAAGTGAAGGAGACCTACTCGAGTACATCAGAAAGTTCTTCTCCGTCTGCCGCAAGTTCAACCTGAAGCTCCATGCTCGTAAATGTCAGCTGTACCTCAGAGAAGCAAAGTTCTGTGGGCGTGTACTGAACAAAGATGGAATCCAATTCCAACCACGTGAAATCGAGCTACTGAAGACGATGCGTCGCCCAGAGACAGCCCAGGACCTACAGCAATTCCTATGTGCAACCAATTGGATGCGCTCCAGCATCCCCGCGTACTCCAGCACGATTGCACCCCTTCATGCCCTGATGGAGTGCTGTTACAAGAAGGTAAACAGTCGCAAGAAGCGTGCAGTGCGCAAAATCTCCCTTCTTGGCCAATGGGGGACAGACCATGACAGTGCTTTCCAGCACATCAAACAACATCTGGCTCAAGCAATCCGTCTTGCGCACCCAAGCCCAGGATACAAGATGTGCCTATTCACTGATGCTAGTGAGACACACTGGGCTGCAGTGCTAACCCAAGTCAAGCAAGAGGAACGTAACCTTGAAATTAGCGAGCAGGATCACAAGCCCCTTTCATTCCTGTCTGGGTCCTTCACCGGTTCTTCGGCCCGTTGGAATATCGTCGAGAAGGAAGCCTACGCTGTGGTCGAGTCCATGACGCAACTGGACCACTATAAGGCAACTGATGAGGTCCCTCTCTACACAGACCACGCCAATCTTGTCTATATCTTCGATCCGTATGGGCGCAATCCCGGTATGAGTAATCACACCGCAAACAAACTCATGCGTTGGGCCCTTAAGCTTTCGGCTTATCGCTATGTGATTGAGCATCTCGCCGGTGAGCGAAACGTTGGGGCAGATATACTCACAAGATGGGCTGTGAAGTCAAGTGACACCGTGCAGTCAACGAAACTGAGCTCTGTACTCTACGCTCCTGTTTCCCCTTCTCTGAAGGAAGAGTACAGCTGGCCTACTCTCAACGACATAGCAAATGCGCAACAGGCAGCCGGTTCAAGCGTCCCGTCTCAGTACAAGACCAAGGATGGCGTAGCCCAAGATAAGTCTGGGGTAATTTGGATACCCGCTGAAGACAAGGTTCTGTGCCTCAGGGTCCTCATTGCGGCGCACACTGGACGTGGTGGACATCGGGGCATTGCGCCTACTCACAACACAATTCGTGCACACGTCACCTGGGATGGACTCAAAGAAGACGTTGAGATATTCGTGAAATCGTGCCTCCATTGCTTGTGTTCGGCCTCAGGTGCCACTGTGTCACGACCTATGGGTCACAGTCTCCATGCCACTAAGCCGAATGAGATCTTGCATTTCGATTTCTGTTACGTATCCCGAAGCGACACGGGCCTCAGCTACGTATTGGTTGTCAAAGACGACTTCAGCTCTTACGTCTGGCTCTTTCCATTTGACTCGGCGGATGCATCGGCCACTGTGGAAGCGCTGTTGGAGTGGTTCTCAGCATTCGGAGTTGTACTACAGTGGGTATCTGATCGTGGAACCCATTTCAAGAATGAAGTCGTCGCTGGTCTCAACGAAAAGCTTCGTGGTGCACACCATTTCACTCTACCCTATTGTCCATGGACGAACGGGACCGTCGAAGTCATATGCCGCGAGCTGATGCGTGCACTCAGAGCCCTTACATCGGAGTTTCAACTTCCTTTCAAGCATTGGCCATCAGTGCTACCGCTCGTCCAGTCTGTACTCAACGTTACACCCCTCAGGAGGTTGGGAGGGGTCTGCCCTCTATCTGCATTCACAGGACTCCCAGCCGATACTCCGCTCCGCGCTATCAAAGTCACGAGGCAGGGCGGACCGAAGCTCATGGAGCTGTCGGCTATCCAAACGCAACAGGCAGTGCAAGCTGAGAGACTCCTCGGGTCCCTAGAAGATATGCATCGCGATATTCAGGAGCGTTCCGGTCGTGTACGAGACGAACGCGTGAGAAGTCACAACGCGAAGACGCATGTTCGGTCCGAGAACTTTGACGTCGGAGACTTCGTGCTCCGTGCGCGTCCGCAGAGCAGGAAAGTGTCGAAGCAGACATTTGTGTGGAAAGTACCCTACAGGATTGTGAAAGTGGTATCAGATTTCCTGTACCAGGTTGAGGATCTCCGTACTTCGGAGAGATCTCTGGCTCGAGCCACTGCTCACTGCACACGCCTCAAGTTTTTCCGCAACCGCAACTTCGATGTCAGCACAGATGTCGTGGAACATCTGGGGTTTCAGGAGAACGAGTATACTCTGGTTGATCGCATCGTTGACATTCGCGAATCGGAAGGAATGCTACAGTTGCTCGTTCACTGGCAAGGATTTGAGGGTGAGGAACCGAACTGGGAAAGCTTCCATGTCATGCATGAAGACGTCCCTGCTCTTGTCGAGGACTTCATACAGTACCTGCGCGAACATGGTACGAAGAGGCAGAAGGAACTTGCACAACACTCCTAACTCGCCTGAACGGATCTGCGCGAGCGCACCCGGTTATTGGGGACTGATTCGCATCTGCACAATTCCTCCTCCCCCCTTTACATTTGTAGTACTATTGTTGAGGTTCTCTATTTTTTACCTGACATATTAATCGATGACATACGGCTTTGAATTGTCCAGGGTGCGAAGGAGCTTGACACGCTCTGATACAGGACTTCGCCATTCAGCTAGACATACCAAAAATATATACTCCTGTGAGAATCTTACCTGCTCGTTTACCGGGACTAACAATTTGACATCGATTCAAGGGGGTCCCGCACATTCTACGGCCCCGTAGGACGGGTAGAAAAATAAAAAAAGTAAGCAAAATTCAAACTGGTTGAGGCCAATGTGTGGCTTACAAAAACTCGTTCAGACTGGTTCAGGCCCGGTATATGGGCTGGAATCGCAGGTAGGCGCCGAGGCGGTGGCGCGTGGCTGGCACAGGCGTTGAGGTCGGCGAGGAGGTACACAGGTGTCCACGTTGAATACGATGAGGTCCGAAAGGGCCAAATTGTCGGTGACCGTGGTGTCGGAGGGCGTGACAGCGGCGTAACGGGAATCTCCGTATAGTAACGGTGTACAAGGCTGGTACGACGATCAGGGCAACTACGATACACAACTCTACGCGAGTTCAAAGGCGTTTGGGCCATGTATATGAAAATGGCGCGCGTGACTGAGTAGGCGTTTAGGAGCAGTGCTATGGGCCATGGACGCCAGCGCCGTGAACAGTGCGGGCCCGGTGATTCACCGTCGAACGCAGCATGGAGACCGGGCCATCGGACATGAATCTGGACATGAATGTTCATGTCCGAGGCTGAGAAGCCGGCGCCGGCGGGCATGCTGTAAGCCGTTTCCTGTTTCTACGGTTTTCTGTTGCCACGGTATATGCGTGTTGGCGATATAGGTATAGCCTGGCAGTTGGCGAAAAGGTTCGAAAATAAAAATACTACACACGTGTGAAGATATTGACTGTGCTGTCCGTACAGTAATTGGTCCCCGCGTTCGGTGAGTGGCGAATAGGATTCGAATGTTGAATGACATGGATTGATTTCTACGACCCCGAGTTCTGACTGCGATCCGTAGTTCTTACTGGGATGCCCAGTTCTGACTGCAATTCAGAGTTCTGACTGCGATCGTACGGCTAATAGGGACCCTCGGCCATAGACGAGGTCATTGGACGAATCGTGTTGGAACTCAGAATTTAGAAAAGGAGATCCAATGAGAATGATGGATGGGATGCGGGTGGCAGTAACCGGTACCTCTTGCCCCCCCCTGCCCCCACCCTGCAAAGCGCCTGGACGCTGTAATGGGACATTGTACGGAATACTGATAGGAATTGAGAAAATTTTATGAAAATGTTTGAATGTTTCGAGAGTGGACAGGTGTATACGGCGCCCAGTACGGCATAAAAACGATAAAATACCTGAACATTATCTGAACCTAAGTCGGAAGCATGCATCACTGCACGATCCACGGCTCTCAGGCAAGCGTCCGTGTGGACCTCGTACTTGCCGGGGCACTGAAACTCGATCCCCCTGAAACTGGCCTGGGCGTTTGCTGGTGTGGAGTGAAGGGTAATGGGAGGCCCGAAACACATGAAAAGCGTAAGTCACGAACCGCATGGACGATGTCAAAGAGGCCTGAGAAGAACTAAATGGACAAGGTGCGTGCGGGCGTCTGAAAAACAACTTTGCAGAAGCATAGAACGCACGCAAGGGGCAAGATGCGTGCGGGCGTCTGAACAGAATATTTTACGACAGAATGGCAAATCAAGAATTGGAGGTACGGGACGACGCGGCAGAGAACCATTGTTCTTTTCCCAGGAGGTCTTTCTGCCCCCGTAATGACCCCAAATCAATCAAGCCGTACTACACCTGTCCGTGACCTGAAAGGAGCGCGGAAAGACCGGAGTTACTTCATAATCATCACTTACAGAACTTGACGGGCCTAAAGGCCCTTCCGGAAATGTGGGAAATTCACCAGGTTTGAATCGCTTTAATTGTCTTGCATCATGGGCGCGTTCCTCGTCGGAACCCATTTCCGCCCGTCGTCTTTGAATGCTGTCATCTGCAGTTCTGTTTGGTGATACAGGGAGGGAAGGAGTACGGTTAAATTCCAACTCGTCGTGTCCCACCACCTCCTGTACCTCATTCGATGGAGCCTCATTTGAAGAATCTGGATCGGGGGGAGCTGCCTGAACTTCCACAGGCATTTGGCGTTGCGCGGGCACGGGCGCACGTGTTTCCGTTTGCGCTGACAACCCAGATAGAGGCTGGCGAAGATAGTGCGGATGGAGCATGAATAGGTCCAGTGGATTCTTCGAGAACATGCCTTCATGTTCGTAGAAGGCAGAAAGTATGGCAGCCATGACTTTAATTGCATTTTTCCCCCCGGATGTCCCTCCTCGGCGGTACGATTAACAGCTTCTCACGTTTCAAGGGTCTTGTGAAAGGGACAGTACACACGACTTCATCTATTACAATTTTCTCTCGTAGCCAATCCGGGGTCATGCATCTATATGAATCCCGTCCTCCTAATCCCGGCTTTCGTGTCCGGTGCTCAATTGCTGAAGAGGAGAAGAAGTACGTGTATATCTCTCCCAGTTTTTCTGCTGGTAGTTTGTGTTGAAATTCTCGAGACGTACTGCCACAACTTGACTTGCTGGCAATACCTTGCAGTCAACTGGCTCACCAGGAAACCAATGCAGGAGAGGAGAGTGTTGGAAAGGATTACGGGGGCGCGAAGCGTCCGGCTGCCCTGCTTGTTGGGTGCCAGAACCCTGGTTCCCAGACGGAGGCGCGTCAACTTCGGCGAACAGTGCTATGGTTGTTGCTAGCCTCTGCTTGAGCGAGTAGCAGTCGTTCCTGTTCAGCGTTTTCGAGTACAGAACGGAGAGTTTTGACTCCGTGATCCGAGAGAATTTACCATGCCTTTCCAGAAGTACGTGGATCCTGCATTCGTTGAGATGTCCTTCTGCGGTTTCCACTACCATCTTTACCTGCTTCAGTTCATCACTTAAAGGAACTGCATTCATAGACATATTGACAGAGGTACGTGTCGGGCATTGCTCGGGCAGACGTGTCGTGAGAAGTGGATTGATCGGGAAAACGTAAAGGACGTGAGGAATCGGTCAGATGTGACACTTGAGATGGGATGTTGGATGACCAGATGGGCTTTCGCATGCAACAACTGCCGCGCACGTGCAGGTAATGTGGGTTGAGACGCAACGCAATGTCTCGGAGCCAGGTGAAGGATGTTTTGTTTTTTCAGACGCCCGCACGCGGTGAGGTTGGAGGTTGAGTGTGCGTTCAGTTGAGTTGAGGGTTGCTTTGGTCAATACCGACGTGGCTTTCGATGGGGGTTGGTGAGGTGGGGGTTTCGGGTTTGGGAGGCGTGCTCGATCCGGTGTGCTGGAGCGGCCGGAGGTGCACAGCACCGGGGGTATGTGGGGGCATTTACCCCGTATTTGCGGCGTGCGGGGCGACGAGTGCGATATGAAGAAAGGTGAAAATTCCTAATCTTGGGCTGTAAGGCAACAGGAAAAATGGGGAAAGTCCAAAAATATTTGGTGGAAAGGAAGCACGCGAGGGCCGTAATTACTTTATAATTACGTCGAGAAATACGTGGCAAGTATGAGTACCGAGAAGTAATTTTTCTCGCGAATGCCCATGACAGCAATGGAAGCCGGATGGTTGGCCCCTATCCGGTTCAAAGATGCCGTTCTCCCGCCCATTCTACATGAAATCCTGCACGCTGAACGTGAAGACAATCGAGGCGTTCCAAGAAGGCCCGCCATCGGCGCGGCGTTCGAACACAGCAACGTACGATTGAAGGGGCGGCGGCCCGTGATGTAATTGACGAGCACGAGAGCCATAAGCTCTCAGAGGGTTCATGCGACGTGCGGAGGATGTCCTCGAGGTTCTCACCGCGCCTGACGCTCACGCCGACCGTGGGACTGCGACTGAGGGGACCAAAGCAGGTGTGGTTGTCAGTGCGTGTCGCCATCGCCGCTGAACCTGGTCAGGGTGATGGGTCACGCACCTTGCGCGATTGAAAATTGGCGCATCTCCGAGCAGCCACGCGTGACTACCGCAGCCGATGAGTTCGTGGTGCCAAGGGGGACGCGCGCACATGTAGTTGACGGCAAGCCGGTTAAACCTGTGGCCAAGTTGGCCTGGCGGGACCGAAACACGCCTCCGCCGCACACGACGACCTTGGTCTGGGCGCCCATGGCCGGGGAGCGGCGAAAGCGGGAACGGAAGAGTCATTCGTCCTGGTTTCATTAATTGCCATTCGGCCTGGTTGAACGGGTCGTCCGGGCGCATTGGCGGGCTGGTGATGGCCTGGTTGGTCGTCACGGAGGGCCCTTCGTCTGTTTGCGTCAGCCCGGGCTGACGGAAGAAGGTACTCTGTTTAGGATCACAGACACGCACTGACGTATTGGATATCGTCCTCTACCGTGCGGGCTTCTGAAAGAAACAAATTAGCGTGCGGGGGTCTGATAATAAACTAGCGTGCGGGGGTCTGAACAAAAGAAACTAGCGCGTTTGAACAAAACGAAGTCGCGTGCGGGCGGCTGAACAAAACAAAGTACTCATCCACATTTACTGAAGTGCTCGTGTCCAACCCTACTACGTCCTTCACTCACCAGAGCGCAAGTTATAGTTTCCATGGACATTCTTGAGCTCTTTGACCTCCACCACTCGTGCACGCGATCCTCATCTCCCCGGTCAGGATCAACGAAGACCACACCGGACCCTTGCTTCCCATGCAGCTTTCCAGAAGGGGTAGAACTTCCTTGCCGATGAGAGAGTTGACGTATCGCCAATCAGGACAAGCAATTTGCGTGCCCTGCCAGCGGCAACGTTGAAACGACCGCTGTCTCGGGGGAAGCCAACGTCACCTCTCCCGTTTCTCCGCGTACATGAAATCAGGACAACATCCCTCTCTGAGCCTTACATCTTGTCCACACTACATATTGTGACATCCAGGAGGTCCCTGAGCGCCTTGTTATGAAGAAGTCGGCCTGGTGCAATAAGGGAGGACTTCAATAATTCCACCTGTGCACAGTAGGGGGATAGGACAGCGATACGACCGCACAGGACATCTTCACATTTTCCATCGACCAGATCCCACAGGCGCCGCAGCAGCAAATCCACTTGCCGAACTTCGAATGCGTTTGTGCAGTCTCCGTTATCAGAATTGCGTCGTTCCCTACGTGCTAGGCACTGGGACGTATCGACGATTGTGAGAGGGCAAAAAGCACCTGGGTCCTTTTATTTCTGGTTGTATAGAGCGAGGTGCTCATCCATCACATCCGGATGCTTCACGAGTGACCCGTAAAACGGAACAGTTTGAATACGGCCAATGGTCGGGTGGCTCCTGTACTGAATAGTCAACATGGTAGAACCTGTCCTGCACCGCTCAATCAACCTCTGAAACAGAGACGTTAACTGCTGATTGATGGGAATTTGGACGCTTTCATGATGTTTCTTGGCTAACGTGGTCAACACATGCTTCGACTGGGAGACGGGAGACAGCTGTTCATGATCACCAACAAGAACAACATGGCAACGGCTTGTCCTGCGCTGCGCGGCAGAGATGGGGATGAGGGCCTCAGGTTCCAAACAGAAAGCCGCTTCGTCCATTATAACAAAGTTACACCTTGCTTTCAAAGTGTTGAAATTCCCCCCTCCGCTCGTGCTGTTCGTCACGAAGAAAATGACAGCGTTGTTAACAACATCTCTGAGCGCAGCAGCATCCACTCCTGCAGTGCGCTCTCCGTCAACAATTATTTCCTCCTCGCGCTTTTGTACCTTAGCCTGGAGGGAGTGAGGTTCCAAACTGCCGTAGTCATAATGTTGGCGACCGACACGGACCACGTCGTGATATAAAGTCCCGTACTTGGACGGGATGCCTTTAACCAAAATCTCGTCCGCCACTTTGTTCACAGTCATGTTAGAAGGAGCGGTGATCAGGAATCTGACTTGCTCGCAGTTCATCCCCTTTGAAGTGATTGTTCTTCGCACATCACTGTTGTCTTCCTCGCTGAGCCGCTGACATGACCACACCTCGAATGGTGCATTAGAGCACCAACGAGCAGAGCGATGTTGGAGCTCTTCCCAGTACCTCCAGGGCCGTGTATCAGGGAAATGGAACCAGAACCAGCCTGGAACTGGCCGACTTCTTTCAGAACACTTTCCAGAGATCCGATCTGACAATTGTTCACCTTGACGCTCTCAGAACTTTTGATGAAATCCACATACGATAGACAGCCTTCGTCGACACCGAGACGCAGGTTAGCATGATTGATTTGTGCAGCCCATGACGCCTTCCTGGACTTCGGAGAAAGAATGGGGGTGCATCCTGGGGTCTGCGGGATGTTTGCCCCGAAGAGATGGTGCTGGATCTGAGGAGGGGCACGGCACACATTATGAGTTGACTGAAACATTCTGTGGTACGCAGCGAAGCTCATGAGATGAGTGAGGTAGAGATAATCGCCTGGTACTGGCTTCCAGGACTCAACTTCATCCTTGTTGACAATAACGCGAAGATGAAGCTTGCAGACAGAGTTATCCACAGTTTCTATATCATCCTCGTCCACGTGAACACTGCGGACAATGAAAAACCGAGTGACAGAATTCCGATTTGAGTGGTGCCTTTTCAGGTACCCCAGGCAAATTGGCATGCCTGCTATCTCCTTCACAATCCTCAAGTTCAGTTTCGGGTCCACACTCGTGCATTTCAGGTAGTACAGGAGTCTACCCTTCTGAGCCTTATTTATCTCCACACCAATGTACTGATCCCGCCCAGAATGCAAGACCCGTCCATACTGGGGCAAATTACGGCGGAGGATTGGAAACTTGTCATGCAGACAGGCCCTTATGGCATAGTGCACTTCCAGGTACAGGACGATCTTCCAGTGATTAGAGAAAGTCACTACTTCTTCTGCCGTAGTGGTGTCCCCCATTAGCATCGGTTTGTTCTTGGCTAGGAAGTCTGTTATTCAGCTGATTTCACTGTACCACAGAATGCTACTCTCTGGTTGGACTTTTTCAGGCAGTTCGGCGGTCCAAGATGTGATCTCGCTGTATAATATCTCGAGTTCGACGTCCAGAGCGCTATCTGCAGCCTTATATGTTGGCTCTGGGCCACTTCCGTCTTGATTTGCATTCCCCTCATCACGCTCAGCCTGCTGAATCGAAGTCAACTCCTCGTTGTCGGAACCAGCAACGTCAACCTTGAAACGATTCTGCTCGATAGGTTTCTTCAAGACGTAGTTGCGCAACGCCCGTATGTTACGGCGTACCATGTCCGGTCCAGGTTCTGACGTTGGCTGCGGAAGCGGAGTACGCGCTGATGCACGCAGGGACTCGTAGTAATCATTCCTAGTGATAAAATCCCCAGTCATCACTTCACGCGCTGGGAAGAAAGAATTTAAGCCAGACCAGACCGGTGCATCATGAAACGGATTCGGGCGTGGACCACTTCTTCCATTTCCATCTTGAAGCACCGCATGTTGGGGAATCGTACTCCTGACAGTAGCATAGGTGTCCACACTTCGCCTTTTGGGCACTTCAATGGCATCACGGACATGGTGGGAACTTCCCCTATCCCGAGCATCATGTGACGTACTGCCACCACCTGAAGCACTTCTTTTAGCCGGTTGCGTTCCTGTGCATAGCCTCCTTTCCCATATCCTTGCAGTCCGGTGTCTCTGAAGATCACCTCCCCTTCTAAAAGAGAAGCCCCACCCCGGACGCCCGTACACGTCTGCCAACGTGAATCCGACGTCCAACTCATTCAGCATAGTCCGTAAGGTAAAACGCAAGGGGAGATCGAAGTGTGGGGGATCACGTAGCCGCAGCGAAACCACCTCGTGCATCAACTTCGAAGAAGTGAGCCGAAGGACATACTCCATTTCCCCGACATCCCTTTCCCTTGGTAGCTCTGTGATTTTTGTCAACACCCAGAGTCCTACCTCCTGGACGACATACTGGCAAAGTACTTCCTCCCGTCGCGCAATATGGTCACCTCGAACAGTTCCGCAATCGCGCTTAAGTACTTGAGCCTGTAACTTCAACCCTTCGGAAACCAGACGCCACCCGGCGCAAATGCCATCAACGTTGAAGTTTCGTCCATACTGCGTTGGTTTCTAATCAGAACACCAGAGCGGATGCGTATATCGCCGAAACATACGGATGAAGTCCTCAGTGCGGACTTCGTTCAGAGCAGAAATCCAGCCGCATACAGTCCCGGCAAAGCGAACGCAAATGATGCATATCCTGGTTAGAGCATTCCTGGCGTCTGACTCGAAAAACGAAGCCATGTGAGTCACTGGCATAATTTCCGTACTTGCAGAACGGATCTGAGAGGGCAACCTGGGATCGAAGCATCTCAAGAACTCGACAGTGAAGCTGTCGTCGCTTGAGGGGTGTTTGTCGCAAGAGACGCCCCATTCGATAACATCCATCGCGCGGGATTTAGAGCTGCGCAAAATGATGTCCTTCACCCCCGGGGCCCAGAGGTTCACAAGACGATCACGACTGTCGTTGAAGGTTTCATCGCGTCGATCGCCATCACTGGCCATGGTTGTTATTGTTTTTTGTTCAGACGCCCGCACGCTTCTTGGTCGTACTCGGTTGGTGCGCAAAGTCGATTGCCGCAGGAAGATGCCGTGCGCGAAGTTGGTCGTGGTCGTGGGAGGATTTCGGTCGGAGGGAGTGGCTTGGTCGTAAGAGTCGGTAGAAAGATGAGGGGCGGAGAGTACCTCTCTCCGAGAGCGGCTTAGAAGCGAGGTAGGAATGCAGAGTGACTAGGTGGGGGCCACGGAGGAGTTCGCTTGGTGGTGTGAAGAGGGCTTTCCAGTCGGTGATGCGCCCGGGAGACGTGATGGAGATGCGAGTGTGTCGCCGCCTGTGATACGCGGGGCGATATGCAGGGATCATGGGGGATCATAGCGTACTGTAATGTATGCCCGGCCTTCCTAAAAAGAACTTGGGAATGATGACGTGTGTGAGCCATCCCATAGCTGCCGGCCTACACGTATCACATATGGGCGGTACTTATTGGGTTATTGAGTTTTTTTGTGTGTGCTGACAGCAAACGCATGTGCGGCATGGGGGATCCAATAAGAAGTAAACATGTCAAGGCTGCATGAAACCGAAAAGCTGTTACAGCTGTACAGCTGTAATGGTGTGGTGAAGGGAGGGAGGGACACCGCCGAAAGTGAGGAATAATTGCTAATATCGCGGTAATCGGATATAGTTCGGTTATTGCATATCTTGCGTCTACGCCGAAGCACGTTGTCGACATGGAAGTGCGTTCATGTAAACCGACATATACATGTAGAGAATGTTGAAGGGGTTGAAATGAACCTGCACATAGGTCGCATGGATTAGTGGTTCACTAGGGATGTACAGAAACGTCACTTGAAAATAATCGCAGTTATTCAAGGTAAGAACGTCGATGAAGTTCGATCAATACTAGCATTTGGGCGGTATAGACCCCTGGCATACTGACAAATGTACTGGGGGCACCATTTGTAACAGGTTTTATGTCGCTACTGTGATGTGGGAACCCGAAGAGTTTCTAGAAAATAGTCTGACCATTCTTTACATGTCTTCTAGTGCTTTAGACGTAAGCATCGGACAATGTGTCCGAAATCATTTCACGTCAAACGTTTTGAACATGCTCGGGGGGTCAGCGGGATGTTTCGTAGGCGTTATCGAACCTTGAAGCGGCAACGTCAGTCCAATACGGGAGGAACGAAAATTCCCTCGTTTCCGAGCTTGAAACGATGATAAAATGAATACTGATTCGGCGTATGTACTTATTGAGGGAGCCTATTCCTGGTTTGGAAATTTAGATCAAAGGATTGAGGTATTCTTCACATTTCATCTCCATTTTGGCCTGGTTTGGGGCCCGTTTCGACTACTGCACCACAAACGAAGGAGGAGAAGTCTATATGTTTACGTATTGTCGAAGTCGTGCAACTTCGACAATGTTCATGAACCCTTTTTAGGCGTTTATAGCATCGGACGGAGTTGCAGGAATCCGGCGTCGTATACTGCCACAGCATCTTCGTCTCCCTCCATTACTTTGCACGAACGGCTGCCGTACCAAACTTAGTACCCCGACTGCAGCGACAACTGCTACCCGCGCTATGGTCATGATTCCTCGCCGGTGCGGAATGTAAAAGTACGAACAGGGACAGGGCCTGATGCGCGCGCTGGCTGTCGCTGCATACACAGCCCAACCCGCAGTCGGTGGTGCGTAATACTAACCCTTCAACGTGCCTAGACGGTCATGATTAAACCTGTCAGAGCCTTTCGATGACCAGA
>JAULBV010218928.1:0-14668 GCA_032358295.1 Pterothamnion heteromorphum | reverse complement strand
AGACAAGGGTTTGTTCTCGTTTCCAACGGACATATTGAAATCCAAGTTGACTATCCAGAATGAAACGCAACGTCCGAAGAAGGTCTTCAACGCGCGCAGGCCGCTTTCCAACTGGATGCCTTGCACCCGGATCATACCTCTGCATTGGCTAATTTTCCCTGGTATCCCAACAGGCCATTTTCTGTTGAATGCATGCATTCCGGACAGCGACCTGGACAACTATTTACTTTTCACGCACCACTTCGTCTTCCGCTACAGTTACTAGCATGCCTCAATGTTATCCTCCGACGATGTCGACCGCGAGTCCCAGTGGGATCGTCAAAGAAGTTGGGGAGACGAAATGAAGTACCCAGGCGACATAGCGATTCAGAGCATGTCATACGTTTCTTCCGTGACTAATGATGTCTGTACCGAGAGCGCCTACCTCTTCAAAGGATTGTTCTTGGACTGTACCGAGATAACCGTGCAGAAGGAGGGCATCCAAGTATCCTGACCGCAACATGCCCGATTCCTCGTCCACTTATACGAGATGCTGAACCCATGGTACAGAGCAACCATCAAAACACTCGACGAAATCGAAAAACGAGATATGTGGGAAAAGGTGACCGGGTCGCACCTCATCGCACTTCGACGGTACGCCTGTACCGGGTTCCCTCCAAAGAACGCGTTCTACAACTTTTCGTACTTCCAGGCCTTGGTGGATCTCCGCATCCCTCAGCTTCTAAGCCCCCTGAAGTTGAGGTCTTTGAAAACTTTCGGTGGTTTCCATTTGTCCTGGGCAGGAGGGCGCTGGTTTTCCAAACCGCCGCATTCTGAACGTGGCATTCCTTTCGTCACTTGCGTCCCACAAAGGGACGAGCATTCTATACCTGGTGTTGACTGCTATGGGACTGCGCAGGACCCCCTGAACTTATGGATTGCATTTAGAAGCAGTAATTTATGGGGTTGTACTTCTCTTCGTCACGTGCGGCGGGTGGCCGGCAATTATCCCCTTCAACTCTGCACCATCCCGCCTTACAGCATGTTACTCCTCACCTCGGATACATTTAGAGCACACGACGCCACAGGTCGTATTGGTGTATCGCTTTTCTACATGAAAAGCTTCATCGGGAAATAATTTCGAGTTGACCTTGTCAAGGGAATGTTGAACTTCCAGGAATACGAAACTTTCCGTTTGGACGAAACAGACAAATAGGGCTCGCGGGCCCCTACAGCATCCTATTCGTAAACATATCTTGCTTTCGTGTGTGTACATAGTAATTGAGACTTCTCGACCTTAGCCGTGTTCGACTGCCTTACATCACATACGCATCACCCTCATTCTCCACATCCAATCCTCCGCCAAATACTTAGAGCGGTACTCGTCCTGGCCTAGGCAGACGCGCTGCCTCCCTCCTCTACTGCCTCCACTTCGCGATGAGGACAAAAATATTCTCTCCCATCCTTCCCGATCTTACAACCGCAGCCCTGTAATTTGTTCCTTGCAATTGTTCATAAACTATTTTCAGGGCAACCTCCTAAAAATTTGACCGTGAAAATAGTTCATGAACTATTTTCAGAATCAATGCATTACCTTCGGCAGGATCGAAACCCCTGGCGCCATCGGTGATCGTGCCTGCGAATTCTGTTCCCTACTACGATACTTCATTGCCCGCTCCATGGCCACGCACGCACGCGACGCCGCAGAAACAATTTCGATCATTACAATATGTATCGTGTAGCACTTGACTGCCGTTGCAATACAACAGCCGCTCGCTGGGCCTCCCTTCCAACAGCTGAGACCCTCTCTGTCGCCGAATAATGAGAAACCTTCTCTCCATCCCTCCGCATTGTAGTGGTACACACAGAGACGTTCAACAATGGCATTTTCACAAGAAACAAGGTACATCATTTATTAAGTCATTGTCAAACACTGAGGAACGACGCCAGTGGTCAAGCATTGTTCCCTCCAGTCCTGGAGGACGTTCCCGCCTCACTACCTTCCATCCAGCCGGACGGTCCAGCCGGATTCCCTCCCTTCATTCTTGATGGTCCATTCTGCCTTCTTCCCGTCAGGTTTACGATCTAGGCTCTGCAACCTGCGTTCATTGACTTCCCCGTAACGGTACAGCACCCATACCTACGGTTTTCCTATAGGAAAACCGTAGGCCTGGGTGCTGTACGGATTCACCGAAGACTTGGATTCTATATATTCCAATTCTTCGTCTAATCCGTAATACACGAAAAGTTCTTCTTCGGCGTTCACGGTACACAACGTACGTACCTCTACGCAGTCGTACTTATACAAATCGTGCTTGTTCATCACGGTGTTCTTCGGTTTGCGAATATAGAAAGCGACATTAGATCGACGCGGCTGGTCCAGTTCCCCAATCTTAAACTCCACGAATTCCTCGTCACCCACTTTGTACCTGTAGTCTTTGATTAACCCGCGGCGCAGAACACTGCGGGAACAATGTACATGGCCCGCCTGGAATTGTGTACCTCCGTGATCGGTGCGAAAGAACCCCCACTTGTGTTCACCTGCAGAGCAGTCTTCTTGAACTGTCCTACGGATACGGCCAACCCAGTTGGAGGCCCGTACAGTTTCTTGTTTTCCCTGCATGCCCACAAGTTGTGGTAAACGAAAGTGCCAAAGAAATGACCCACAACAGTATTAGCCGGAAATGTTTTCATAGCGAAGAAACCTAACCCTGCCTCTGGATGCTTCACTGTGGACTTAGAAACCATAAGTCCATTGTGATTTCAGTCTGCGGTTTGCATGACATCCACATCCACTTGACTTATTGCTGCCATGTACTCCCTTGACCATATGTCCGGTACCTTACGCTGGTTCGAAGAAAAGAATGCAGGCCTCTGCACAAAACCAGCAGGAACCGCAAGAAGATGGGGAGGTACAAGCTGGTAGTTCTTGAAACCAGGCGGCGGAGCCCACCGCTCATCTGGGCTAACCTTGACTGTGGTCAAAAGGGCTGCGGCTGACATACGAACATTCTCCGACACCGTGACTGAGCTCTTCTGGGACAACACGGCCTCTGCAAACGTCTCGATGACCTTCTTCCGCAAATAACCGAATACTACATCATCCAAATACCCACCCATGAACCTCCTGTGACGCGGCATGCTCACACAAGTGACTGCGGCCGAAAAACCCCGGCGAACATATCCACGACAAGATCTCCAGGTAGAGTGTGTCGACCTATGAACTCCTGCAACAATGCACCCAGCTTCTGTTCGGGGCGCAGTAGACCTGTTTTCCCATTCTTCATAACCCCTCTAACAGACTCTCCTGCAAGCGGCGTCCTCACGTTGTCGATCACATTCTTGTACGGATGCATAGAACTGTTCACAAATCCATGGTTCGTATACGAAACCATTCTGTGGCGTTGCTCATAAGACAGGGCGCCTGGCTTATGTAAGTGTACAGCCCGCTCGACCTAGTTATGATGCATCATGGATCTTCGAAACGGATTCCCCTTGTGCGTCGCGGGTGCCAAACAAAAGTATCCGCAGCCTTACTCACGGTAAACCTGCACTCGTCTCGCGAACTGGCAGCGACGCTGTTTTGTTGAAATCTCCTTACCCAGGTCGTCTGTTGATTCTCTGAAGTGAACATTGTAGCGTGCCCGCCGGGTCGCAGAATCCTCGCAATCGTGTCGACGACGTCGTCCATCTCCTCCTTGGACAGATCGTCATGTTCGCTGTTCGGACGCTGGTCGAAATGACGGGTGTTGTACGGCGGATATGTCATGACGTACTGCACCGCAACATCCACGTTTCTTCCGTCGCAGCACTCATTGCAAGATTCCACGAAATCTGCAGCTTTGAAACGGAACATCGACACGTAGGGGTCCATCGCATTCTCCAGGTCGTCGTACGCAGCGGGAAGGTTCTCTTCATCCAGTGGTTCCGCCATGGCGCCTGTGTTCGTGGGTTCCACTTCCACTGCCTCTTACTCGGCCTGTTCAGACATCACTTCGTCCTGCAAATCTCCTTTTCCTTCCGACACGTACTGTTTCCGAACAGATTCAAATGCCGCAACCTTCAATTCGTATATACTCGATAGAACGGACGGCGATAGCTCTGCGAACCGTGCGGGTCGAGTGTCACCACGGACGTTGAAGCGAACAGCGGGCCCCCAAGGCGAGTCCACAGTGGTTGCATACAGGGAATCGTACGAGACAATGTTGTACAGGGTCTCCAAGAATAAAGCGAAAAGTGCTTTCAACTTGGTATGCGTAGCGTCGTCTCGATTGTTCGCGACATCACCAAGGACTTCAGCACCGAACTCCCGGGTGGGTTTCACGAAGATGTTTGTGAGACCTTCCCTTGGAACTAATTTCCCATGACAAACAACCTCGAAAGAAAGGGATTCTTTGTTGAAAAACATGTACGGGGCAAAAAGATCTTCCGTGTCCAGCATGGTCAACTCCCTGGCCAAAACGACCCAGCAAAGAATTACCTTCTGAACACCCCAAGGAAGCTTCTCCCCTACCTTGTGATTCAGGCTTCTGGCGGACGGCAGGCGAAGACTTCCAAGACCAGGAAAAGTCTCTGGTCTCTTCGACGACGCGTTTTTCGTTCCAATGTTGACTGGGATTGCCGCCACCAAAAATATGAGGCGCTGAAACGGTGTACTCATCTCTGTTTCTAGTTCAGCCTTCTTGAACGTTGTCGAAGCTGCCTGCTTCATGAACCCAATTATGCAGATACAGAACGACAGCTCCTCGCGTGACTGCAGAGCATATTCCAGAATGGCTCTCGCCCGGCCGCACGGTTCAGACAGCACGGCTGCAGGCAGCCGGTAGCCCTTCATGCGGGTTCGCTTCGATAACAGCTCCTTCAGCTCGGCGTGCGTGTGGTCCTGCATTTTGTGTGGGTGGCAAACGGCTTGTACGAACTCCGTTAAAACCTCCGGCCTCGGAACAGGGGCATTGTTCTGCAACCGTTCCATGACAATCTTAACCAGCTGCGACCAAGCGGGGACGTTGGTTTCCAAAGGAAATTGCTCATTCCACAAGTCCACCAGCTTCAGGACATGATTGTATAGGTCCCGGTAGGTCATTCGTCCGTACGTCTTTATTCTTGTGCCATCCGGAAATACCCTGAACAGCTCTTGCGGACGGCGCTTTCTGCCATGAGTAGACGACGCACCGGTCGTTCCACGACGCTTCGGTCCCATGCCTCCTTCCGGGGTTGGTGAGCGACGATGCTCGTGATCTTCGCGCTCGTGTTTGTCAGAGCGCTGTTGCCAGTCGTCTGGATTTTCCGGCACGGGCGCGGGAGTAGTCGACGATGGATTGGAGTTGTTGAAGTGTTCCTTCCTTCAAAAACGACCGAGCGGGTGCGTATGATCGGGCGTAAAACACTGTGGCCGGAATTGGTCCCCAATTACCGTAGAGCACCCCTTCCATGGACGGACGCAGTCGCCATTGAGCGCGCTTTCCGTGGACAGACGCAATTTCAGCGGGTGTGTGATTGGAAGGGCGTGAGAGAGCGCGATGGAGAGTTTACAATTTCGGTCTTGTTGCGATGGTTGCTGGGAGGGGGTGTGGAGGACAATTGTGGTCGTGAAGCGATGGTTGCGGGACGGGGAGTGCATGAAAGTAGTGGTCGTGATCCGGTGGTTGCAGCCGCAACCACCGGATCACGACCGGGTGGGCGAGGGGAGGGGCGCTGCACGTGAGCGCTACTTTACAGTCGTATCGTGGTAACGGTGACATGCCGGCTCACGAGGTCTCTTATGCCAATACGTGGCTAACGTGTACTTTTACCACGAGCAGTGTCAAAGTTCCAATTACAGTCAGCGATGTGGAATAGTTGCGTAACTATTTTCACGACAGCTGAATTGGGGAATCGTCGTGGAAATTGTTCGTGAACTATTTTCAGAACATTTTCATTCGTGATACGGTCTGAAAATTGTTTCCGAACTGCTTCCAAGACTACTACCTTTCACAGTACCATTGGTGGAGTGGGAGGCGTATACTGTTACTGTAATAGTTTGCAACATGTCATATACGCTTCACTGTTGGTATTACAGGTGGTACACGCTGCACTGTCGGTCTTACATTTGTTACGTCTCCCTTGCGTGTCCTTCATACTCCCTCCCTCCCGCGTCTCCCTCTTTTGCGTCTCCTTCATCGCTCGTGGCATCTTCTCCCTCTTTGCATCGTTTAGGTGTTACACTGCTTGCTACCGCCCTCTCCATCCCGTCTTCCTTCCTTGTTCGTTCGTGTCGTCTTCTCCCTCTTCGCCCCATCTCCTTCGACCACAGACCCCTCCGTTATCCCTGCGGTTCCCTTCCACCCCGTATCACCTTGCACGCGCATCCTCCTTCGCTGCACACAAAAGACCTACTGCGATTCAACATTGCCCTGTACCATCGCGTCAACGGATCCTTCACACCTCGCTGAAGTACACGTAGGGGAATCTGATGTAATTCCGGAGACGGGCCTTCATCTGAAACCAACGTATTTTCTGAGACGGGCCTTCATCGGAATCCAACTTAATTTCGGAGACCGGCCTTCATCGCTAATATGTCTCTGTCTGCGGGGCGCCCCGTCTCGTCCATATCAGCCAAACCGTACGGATGTGGATACATCTCCACGACAACACGGGATGGTGGAACGAAACAAGGAATGCAAGGTTCAATGCGCCACGCAGTAATTCTACTTTCCGAGGCTTTCGCATCTCCCCTTCTGCAGTGGGAAGCCAGGGAGCACAGTCGGAACGTATCAAATTCCATGGAATTCATCGGAATAGTCCCGATGTGGGCACCGGTACAACTGTGCAATGCGAGGTGCAACTCCAGTTATTACTGGATATCTATCCTAATACATGCGTTCTTGGGTACTGCCACTGACAGCGTTATCTTCCGTCGCGTGCCTTGGTTCGGAACACAGCTACGCATGCTATAAACCAACTCGAATACAATTCTACACTCCTTTTTAACGCGTGTCAACCTACTTCTTTCTATTTCATTCTACACCGTCGGTCGTCTGTTCAGTGCTCGAGGTTTAAGGAGGAAAGGCTCAGGTACGTTTCACCAAGTCCCAGATGTGTCATACTTCACTACATAGCTCAGTTACAGCATCTCGGCACTTTGAAGCATTTTAGGGCGATGGTCGGACAGCACAACGGGTCTCGTTCCAGGCATGGGGCAGAACACACAAAACATCCCTGGTTTGGACCTTTCCTTGAATATGTTTTCATCTATACTGCGCCTACTCTCACCGTGGGAACTTGTTGAGGCAGAGGGCATGGATATTATTATTTCTGACGGACTTTCAAGAGCCTTTGATGAGTCCTGCTCCCTAGGAACATTGTGCCAGATTTGCTGGATGTCAAGGGACGTCCCTCATCAACATTCCCCGGTGAATAAATGCGTAGAGTACGGAAGTATGTACACGCAATTGATTTTGTGGACACTCATGAATCGAGGTGTTCCAGTCTATCGAGAGAAGAACCGTAATATTTGGATGGATCTCTAACCGAGTTTCGCGTAATATTGGAGGAATTCCAGGACATAGAAAATTGGATTACTTCCGGAAGACTCTTTAGCGAGGAAATATGCCCAACGGCATGTAGTGTAACACACGTCCGCCGACTGGTAGAATGGTGTCGAAGAAATGCGTTCATGACATAGAACGCTCTTGTTGCTAGCGTGCAGTGCTACACAAGAGCGAGCATTAATAGTGACTTTGAGTGTGACAGGGAAGGAATGGAAGCTTTAATGGAAATGATAATGGCCGGGGCTATTACTCAATCATCCGTTGTACTTGAAGCTCTAGAGCTTCAAGTACAACGGAAGTAAATCGTCGTCCCGACCATCACTCCCTACAGTGCCTGTATCCACCTGCAGCTGCAGCTGCGGAATCACTACACGATTATGTCGCTGGGCATGCATTGCCAGAGCTCGACTAACAGAGGGCCTTCGCGCGTACGGTATGTCTCTTTCATGAATTCGTAAAGGTTCGTGGAGGACCAACATTTCTGCAGCCTTGCACACGAACACACCGCAGTCAATAGAATTCGGTTGCCGATTGCAGTTGACTTGAGATAACGGACCAGCACGCCATGGCCTATTAGCGTCAGGGTTAACACCTTCAGCCCAAGCCTGGATCGGATTCATAATCAAAGGTCGCGGTTGCCCCAGAGGATCGAAAACCTTGACGGTCCGGTCCTTGAAGTCCATTACCGCGAGGACCCAGTGACTTTGTTCCCGTACAAGGCATGGAACAAGGCAAATCTGCTTGATGGAGGGGTCCAGAAGCTTGCGGCGCACTTGGTGACAAGGGGTGTTGACATGGGCGTAGAACGTCGAATCTAGAAATACGCACGGCGCACCCCTTCCTTCGGATTGACGGAACCGCAGTTGCTGAAAGTTCCATGTATGCATCCATAAACCTGTCGGACAGCATGAAGTCGGTCCTGAACTCATGTTGTCCGACAGGAGTCGTTATCTCTCGTTGAAAAGCCAACTCTTTCGCCTCTAACGTGATGGAAGTCGTGCTGGTTGTATACTGAGGAGTTCTGGTGCGCTTCCACTTACGTTTCTCGTACCAATTCACGAACGAATTATACATCGCCAGTTCCACTTCGTTCAGATCTGCGAACGGATCGGGTGTACTCACTCGAAACCGGTGACGGGGCCCGGACGAAGGTGGAAAAGCCAGAGGAGGTAGGCAACAGTCGTAATGCATGTTGCTCCGCACAATACGAATTAATTTCAAATCGCCCGCACGGCCTCCCTGTATCGTGCATGCGTTCCGACGCCCGGGGTCAAAACTTGGTTCCTCAGAAAAATTCTCATACTGGATCGGAAGGAAAAGACCGATTCGTACCATCTTCTTCAATCTTGGCTTTGCCTCCCTCATGTCCAGAATGGACTGCAGCACGCCTCCGCCTGGTGGTCGCTATCAACGTCCACAACAATGACGATCTCAATGGCAACATTCAGAATGTTTGCGATGATTGGCAGTTCCGGTGATAAAGCCCCACCCCAGTGAGTATTCGAAATGAGAGACGCGTAGTGGCGTACGTAGAAGCGGAGAATGTCTAAACTGCTCTCAATATGCCGTACCGTTGTAGGTATGGGGGAACCAGTTAGGTCATTTGTTCTTTCATGCATCGGCTCCATAATAGAACCATCTTCGACGCTCCATCGACATGGTAGCAACCATTCCCGTCGAAAGGGGTTGTCCTTTTCCCTGCGTCGCTCAAGAGAAGAATGTTTTGGCCAACTGCCTTTCGAAGTTCTGGTACAGTTGGTACAGTACCATTGTCACCAACCAGCCGCAGGTACGGTACTAAGATGGAGTAGAACAAAAACATTTCCGCCCCCTGCAATTTTGTGGAAAGACCACGTATCTATAGGGCCGGTCATCATAGTCGGTAGTAATGAAGAGATGTCCCTAACGGAAGGCCAGGACGACACTGCAATAGTAACTGTTCGCAGACGTCTTGTGTACTTCACAACTTTCATTTCCAGGGAACCGCGCTGGGGCGTTATGTTCGTGTCACACTTGATCCAATCCGGCGGTTGAAAGGAGGGCTTATCGATCTATGCAGTGGTAGCGGGAATCCCATTACTTGCCCGTTGATTCTGGCCCGCAGTAATTCGGCTTCTGCGAAATTGAACAATGCTGTTCTTCCAGGAACCGTCCATTACGAAGTACATCACCATTAACTCCACCATGACGTGCTTTCGACAAGCAACACGACCTGGAAGAGGGAAAACACAGCCGGCACCATGACGTGCTTTCGACAAGCAACACGACCTGGAAGAGGGACAACACAGCCGGGGTATTTGCCACGGGTTCTTCGTACTACAGGGTCCGGCCAGCCAAACTTTTTCCCGTTGCAAGGGTTCGAAGCCTTGGGAAGTGTGTGTAGGCGGGCTGTCACAGACAGACGAATTCGGAAGAACACGCTCCATTACAGCACCTTCTTCGCCTGCAAAATTGTACTGGTCATACCCGTCCTCGAATCCGATTAGGACAATGACTTTCTTCACGGGACGGAGCTCAAGATCCTCCCTATTGTTTCGAATCAAGTCCTTCGCGTCTGCGCATAGTCTTCCAAGGATCTCTGCACGCATCCCGGGCCGGGGACGATGAAGTACCAAAGTACCATGGGTTAGAGGTACTTCCGGGATGACCGCAGCGGCGGGCAGATTATCCGGGACTGCGGGGGGGGGGGTGGGGGCAGGAGTAATGTCGGTGGAGGGATTCCTTGCTATCCCCGGAGCGGGGCCGTCGTCGCGTACAGGCTGCGAATGAGAGGGGGGTTCGGCGTAGAAGGCGATGGCACTGCGTCGTAAAATTTTGGAAGAATCGAGTAATATTATAGGGAAAATTCTGGATAAGGTACCGTGGGTATGCAATAGTCACCGCAATAATTAACAAGTTCTTCTAACCGCGATCCTTCCGCTGATCACGATATCTTATCTTGTTTCTTCTCTGCATCGTATCTAAACTATATGGCTAACGTATCGAGATAATATGGCTATCCCCCTGGATGAATCCTGATAGCGTATCCGGATCATAATTGTATCGTATCGGAATGATAGCGTTACCTCTTCGGTTTTTTTCTGATTGCGTATATGGATTACAGTGTTACGATAACTGTATATAGGGTTAGTCCTCAGGACGTATCCTGATACCGTATCCGTATTGTACTAGAAATGTAAAGAAATGAAAGGTTTATCCCGTGGTTGTAATTCAGATTGATTATATGGATTATAGGCGTTACTTACCGAGATTAAGTGCATACCTCGTGTTGGTTTTCCGGATACAGTATGCGTATTATAGTGTCTCCGTAACGGAGGAATACTGCTCCGTTATATAGCACTTGGAATCGTCATGTATTGTAATACATCTTTGGCCCATAACCTACTGCGATAGTTCAGGTAACCTATCCGTATTTCCGCAGTACCACCACGCGAATACGGCAATATGTTACATATACAATCACGGTACGTTACATTACGGTTCCTGTCCGGGTATGCAATAATGATGAGTAGGAACATGTTTCCTTCGCATACAGTATCGCTAGAATTGGACTTTATTCTCCGGATTACCATACTACTTCCTTTGCATAACCATGATATAGTATTGGAAGGAATGTTGTAAGTTCCAATTATTGTAACGATACACTATCGTACGTAACACTTTTCTTATTACCCTTTCATGTACCGCAACGTATATGACGAAATACAGTATGCTCAACGTTCCATACGGTACCAGCACGAACCCTGTAAGTTACAACATATATACGAATACCGCACCGAATGATGTTGATAGTGTATGTCACAAAAACATAAGCATGATTAGTTCTTAAATTGGTACATGAAGTTAGAGTATAGAAGGATGGTGACTGGTTATGCATGGCACCGGTTGCATTACGTCGTTCTGGAGATACTGTAACATACTCACAGTGTACGGTACGTACATTTAATTGTGTATCGTATTGAAGATTATTTATACAGTATTCCAAAAGATCCTTCCGAACTTACCGAGTGGTGGTACCAAACCGCCATAATAATGGCAAGAAACTACGTTTCCATATAGTTTATTGGTATAATTCGAGACAGATTACGGATCTTGTGGGAATACATTACAAAAGCTCACCTACTGACGACCAAGAGCAACAATAGAGTATTAGAAATAGCTCAATCAACGGCGAAGGACGTCACCACAGTATCTTTCGAACACTTAACGATACAGGATCGTTACAGAGACTCTTCTGGTATTATTGCTCCGAAGAACTAATAATAAATGAGATTCCACAAACCGCAATCCTTTCTCGTAATTATTCCCGATGCAGAGGCACGTCCACGGGCGTCCCGGGCACGACGAACAGTTCACAGATGTCCGTATTTTCCTTGCAAATGGACAACTGCTTCTTATACCATAACGACGGTCTTCCTTCACTAGTCGGCCAGCACACTAACGAACTTGACATGGTGACAGCCAAACCTGACCAGGCGACAGCGGTCGGAGCTCGAAACTTGACATGGCGACCGCTGAAATTGATGTGGCGACCGCCGAAATTGGTGTGACGACCGCCGAACGTGATGTGGTGACCGCCGAACTTGATGTGGCGACCGCCGAACTTGATGTGGCGACCGCCGAACTTGATGCGGCGACCGCAGAACTCGATGTGGCGACCGCCGAACTTGATGTCGGGACCAAAAAAGGAACCGCATTTCGAATCGTACCACTTTGTTCCACGTACAAGGTTTCCTATCCCAGACGGGGGTACCCGGCAGCCCTCTCGTACACCATATATACGCCTCCGGCCATTGTAGGAGCACCGTGCTTCGATGTCCCCAGTGATCGATCGAAGTTGCAAGTCGAATCACAATAGTGAACTAAGGCCACACGGCGAACAGACGGTCAAAGAGGAAGAACCTTCATGGTTGAATCAGCGCAGCTCCATCCTACCGATGATTTCCCGAGCTCCTTGACAAGGACCCAGGACGTTTCGTCCCCCCCTTGAAGATTCCAAAGACCACGAAGTACCGAAGATCCCCATTCCCATGATCGTCGGTTCGAATTACCCGCTCCGCACTATGCTGTGGCCTCACGACAGCTGACACAGCATCACCTTTTCGAACGGTGTTGAATGAAAAGGCGCGTCGGCGACCACCGTAGTGCTGCACGGGGATGTAACGTACCGTCGAGAACACCATGAAATCATCTGGGTCTTGAATATTCTTAGATACGTAGTGTGCCCGTAGTAAAGCTAAGCCCTGCTCTTCCACTTCGTTTTGACGATTAGCCCGCACTTTGCCGACACACTCCCATTCATACTGACGCCTCCATGCAAAATTAACTTCTCCGCAATCGCGAAGTAAAGACAGAATGGGTTCCTTGAATGCGTCGAACGCTGCCAATCGGAAGTCCTCCATGAGCTCAATACCTGCAATGCTTTTCTCGTCCAAATCTCGTACCTCGCAACCCAGCAATAGACGCTGCAAGCCCCTTTCTGAACATTCTCGTTCTCCCGGAGACCCGTACTTCCCGACGTTGTATAGAGCATAGATCCTTCTAAGCCAGTCCCGTGCGATTACGTTCTCCATTGCCGTGAGGTGGGAAGTCGGGTTCGTGTTCACTTCTAACCAGTCCTTAAATGAGCGATGTACCATTTCCAGTACCATTTCTCAACATGCACGACCGTGCGCGAAGTTGGGTATCGTGTGGGTGCAAAGTTCAGTTAACCTATGCATGTTAGGCTTGTCCAGTTCTAGACCCCTGTCTTCACCTAAACACCTGTATGCTGCGACCGCAGATTGAGTGAACATGGAACTTTTCATGATGAGCATACCGTAGTATTGTGCACGCTGTTCCTCGTCAGTGACATCAATCACCGAGCATTCTTCCGCAATAAACGAAGGCCACCTGTACACAGCTGCCACAACATCTTGGAGTTGTTCCGGGAGGAGGAACGTGTTCTCCTGTCTTACGCTGTACACTTGCCTGAATACTGCTGCAGCACAAAGTAGGACGCTGAATGTCTCACTCATGGATAGGTTGTTCACGCCCTGTTACTTTCCGGAAGTCTTTTCCCATTTCAAGATGTTCCCAACAGGAATACCGTTAGATGTCGTTGCGTATGAGATCTTCATTTCCACGGAACATCTCATTTCATCCGATTCCAACTCTTGAAAACAAATGTTCAGAACGTTTTTAGAAATTCCAGTAAGAAGGTGGTCAGGGGCTGTTGCGGCCGACAGCGAAGCGTCGTACAAAGGACATACCACGTGCTTGTTCATGTCAATTCCTGCTTCCTTCGCCTTCTCAATGATGAGCTTATGCAGTCGTATGCCCGGAACTTTTGCTGCCTCTTCTTCCGTGTTGCACTGCATTCCCAGGATCTTCAGTACTTCTGCATGCCGGGACGACTTCCGTATTTCTTTCATTCTCCTTTCAAATCGCATGAAGCCCATGCGCCTCGAGTGCACCTCCGTTGTGTACATTACCTTGGGGTGTCCGGGAATTTTCCTTCTCCTAAAACCACAGTGCGTACATAGGTCATCTGCCGAATGTCCCATCGCATCACTTGTTTATGTTACTGCCGGGTAGTCTCCAAAGAATGCCAAAGGATCAATGAAAATGCGTACGTGGCGACCGCCTGGGTCAGTTCCCGAAATTCCATGGATTGCAGCGTTGACCACGTCTTCCATGACGAGATTCAATGCGTCGTTCAGCTGTTGCCCATGTGGAGTTAGTGTTAGTAAGCGCGCGGCACTACCAGATTTCCTTGCATGACATGGTAAGCCTAAGGGCATCATGTAGCATCCACCACCCGATCGGTTATCCATCAAAGACTTATGTTGCTTGAAACCATCCTCGTAAAGGGCCACGCGATATACTACGTACCGTTCTCCTGACGGGAGTACTCCTTTGTGTGGTGGAGCTGTTGACGTAGAAGACGAAGGTGATCTGCGAAGACCACACTTCCAAACTGGAATACTCGTAATATTCCCTGTCGCCACTTCCAATACCTTCTTGCATTGCCCAGAGGAATCCTTCTCGATCTTCAACCATACTAAACGTTACTGTGGGTTTTTGTACGCCGCACGAACATATGACGCATGACGCGATAAACAAACAAATAACATCATGTGGTCCGGGGGGGGGGGGGGGGGGGGGGGGGGGGGGAGGGC
>JAULBV010218817.1:0-14689 GCA_032358295.1 Pterothamnion heteromorphum | reverse complement strand
AGGGTGCTCAAGCTTAGTCTCGAGTTAGGGCCATAGCCCAGTTAGCAGTTGCCCAAATGCAAATCCATTGCATTACAGTCAGGCTGGTGCTTCCTTCTGAGTGGGCGAAGATTGACGTCCTCACTCATTCTTTCTACACGGACGTGTTTGAGAACGAGGCGAACTCGCGTCCCGGTTCCCTCAACATCGAGTGCGCGCCCATCGTACAGCACAGGTCACATGTAACCGGTGCTCATCTCATTATGTGGGCGGAGTTCGACGACGCCACGTGCCCATGCGAAGAGGGTGACGTCCTTCGATTTCCTTGCAATGACTTTCCGGACGGACGGATCACAGGCATGATAGCCAGCTGCTGGACAAGTGGAACTTCACGTTCAGAATCTGCGGCCGCAAGTCGGATCCTCATTGATGGAATCCTAGGGTACATGTGGTGCGTTGGGTCAAGGTACTGTGCATCCGATCTGACTGCTTCGGATGCCACACATCTAACCGCATGTGAGCGCAATTTGTACGATACGCTACAGAAAAGAACTAGCATTCCGTTGACCAGCCCTTCTGCAGGAAGCAGCACCTCATCCCCATTACCCGGCCGTGACCCCGTCAGAAGACAGAAGCAGTCGACAATTCGGGAAACTGTCAATGAAGGAGAACTCTCATTGTACCCAGGAGACATTTGTGCATTTATCCGGCCGGAAGGTGGTGCCAGCACAGAGCATACGTGCCTGTTCGTCGCGTCGATCGTGGGACATGCGAAGGGCGGCCGTGCAGAGCGACTCATCTGGGTTGAAGTGGTGCGAAGTCAAGGCGGAAGTGGATATTCATATGTCAAAGCTGTAGCAGAAGCAGTTGTCTGTGAGTTGCCGGCATGGATGAAAGGATCACGTTCCAGACCGAGCTTCAAAGCTCGCCCGATACGGAACCGGGGCTCACTACCGGACGGTACACGATATGTTATATACCGCATGGCGATATACGCCGACGGTTTTAAACAGCATAAGAGTCTGTCTGACAGCCGATCGGTCGGCGGGTGTTATATAATCCCCCTGGGGCCATCTGTGGAGACGAGGACATCGACTTGTGCGACCAGAGTTTTGTCTCTCACCCCGCACGGGCATTCAACTAACGCTGTAATGGAGAAGATTCACGACGATGTAGTGCATGGGGCTGTGGCAGGGGTTGATTCATTTGACCCGTATGGCCGGCCGGTGCGAATCTTCCTAGACACGGTGGGATTTTTTGGGGACTATCCAGCGGTCACGTCTGTGACAGACGTGCGCGGCCACAACGCAAAGGCGTTCTGCACTTTCTGCAGTTTTCGGGATCGTCCAAACGCCGGACATGGATCGAAGCTGTACTCCACCGCTATGCACAGTCGCAGGTTGGGTGGCATGCGATGTGACAGTCGGCGACTTGCGATCCGGCCGGTACTGAGAGATGCATCCACTCAGCAAATGTTGGGTTTCTCCACATCTTCGGCTGAAGTTGCGGATAAGCTCCCCCTGGTCCGTCTCGCTTACGACCTTTCTGACAACCGAGAAAGAATACAGCTGGAAAGTGGTGAGCCCGTCGTGCCGGCCGGCTTTGATTCGGTACAAAACACTGCGGCAGCCACGGACCACCTAATTACCGGACTGATAGATAATGTTCTTGAAGTTACCTTCGGTCAGTTGGCATCGAACAGAGAGCGCAGGGAAGCTGAAATCCGCATCATGAATGACGCGGCCGCGAACGGCCTCGTGACACAAGGGAAGTTCCTAAAGTGGAAGGGGAACCTCTGCGATGGATTGCGCAGTGTTTCTATGTCAACTAAGTTATGCATTCTCCTCACGGCCGTGCATACTTTCAACCATAAGTTCCGACGATCTGGATCACCGGTATTTCTGTTGCCAAGAAGACTGCAGTGCTTCGTCGCAGCTGTATACCACTGGCCTTCAGTGCAGGTAGAGGGCCCGCAAGCTTCGGAGTCGTACACAGAAAGGGGACTATTGCGCGCGCATGGAAATAGGCACCGACTGGCAAGACAGTACATTGACGCAGCTGGACAGTACCATAGCATGAACGCGGCCGCAGGGAAAGCGCTTAACAAGCCAAACGCACACAGAGCGTTGGAATTGTGCGTGCATACAATCATCAACTATGGTCTCGCCAGAAACTGTAGCGAAATGATACTCGAGATGACTCACCGCAAGTTCAAAAACTGGTTGGAGACCAACCCTCACCCAAGCGCTCACATATCCGGGGTTGAACGTGCTCTTTCCTCTGATTGGCTCGGGAGGCTCTCGACGCTATACAGGACATGGGCATCAGGAACTGAGACAGAAAAACAATGCGCAGAACGTGGGCTAATGCGACTGTTGCTGGGGGAGGAGAGCCTCCGTGTGGACTACGCATCCCGGCCGGGTATTGAGTTTTTGCAAAGCTTCCGAGATGCACTAACAAACGCTTTCAGACAACCAGTCCTGGGAGAGTTAGAGCTGTGTGCACAAATCAACTATCCAGCAGATCGCATGTATATGTGGGAGACAATTGGTACTTCGCGTTCAGCCGTACGCGACGGAACAATGAAGGAGAGTGAACGGGTGCTGCAGGATTGGTACGAAGCACAAACGCTCGACAATGATGTTACTTTATCCTGGTTCCGAAGTGCTTCGTTCGTATCATCCAGCAAGTTTGGCGGCCGCCGCAGGTCGTATCCGCATCACACCATCCGCCGGGAGAGTGCAGTGTCCATAGTGACCGTCGACGCAAGCGAGGAGGAGACTATTGTTGAAGAACTGGAATCAGAGGAAGCCGGCCGGCTGGAATTCTTCGCAGTGTACGGCGTTATCGGTGCATCAAATGGAGACGCGTGGTGTTCCGTTCGTCGCATGTCAAGGGACCACGTTGGGTACTCAGTGCGAGGCAGTCGTCCTGCAGTGCTGCGGTTGGGTAACCGGGTTCGCCGGGTCGCGGTGTTTCACGTGTGCGACGAAGGATGTGAGGCTTCAGAGGATGATTCCCACTTCAGACATAGCCAGAACGTACTACAGGACGAAGGTGTATATACTGTGGTGGGACGTGCGGATGGGTATCCACCACACCTAGGGTAATTGATTGGTTCGATGTGCAGTTTTCATGGATACTTATCTAATTCCCAATGTCTTCATAATACAGCATAATACAGCACTCATGGACTTTCATACGGCATCAATCCATTTTACATAAACCCTGCTGTTTCTTTAATACGGTGTATTGTTTTATAATTATGGTCTCCGTACGGGAGCAATCAGATTTACGTAAAGTGGGTTGGTTCCTTTTAACTTCTATTGGTGCGTAATGCGTCTCGAGATACGGAAGCAATCCGTTTCACGAATAACCCAGTGGTTCTTATGTAATGTCTAATGGACCGTTACGTAAGTTGCCAGGTACCACAATAAGGGAGTACTACAGTATCCTACGGTAGCAATGGACAATCCCGTACATCCACTGCTGTAGTATGCACTGTGACATATTGAACTAATAGTAATGCACTAAACCTTGTGGAATATTTGCAGTTTTATAGTATTAACTAGCCGCAATGTTTATTGGTTCCTTACCATTGTCACAACATACCTAAATACGATTCCGCTGGCATGTATGTTAGGTGCACCGTCGCCATACGTAAGGTACCACGTCGAACAATAGTAATGCATCAAACTTTAGCACTAACCGGTAAATCATACTTCGATTTATCGTAAAGTGGGGAGTTGCCTTATCATTGATTCATCGTCCATTACTAAAGTGCGTTAGTGTTGTACGTAATGTAATAAGGCACCAATACTTTATGTAGTGGTCTATTGGATACGAGTCCAGTAGATTTTACCCCTGCAGTACGAAATAACGCCGTAAGGAAATAGTGCCACGCCGTTATTGTACTCTAAAACGACATGTAAGTTTACGGCAATCACCATGCAGTGATCCATTGCCGTACGGCTGTTTTCGACCACGATCAGTGTCCGCATCGTAGTACGGCTCTATCGTGGCTTGTCGACTGCGGCATGCATCCGCATTGCCGTACGAGCGGGACGGCTGCTCTCGTTGCATGCGACGGGGCTCTTCTATGCGACAGGGCTCGTGTACGCGACGCGGTTCATCTAGGCGAACGGGCTGCACTCGACGACGGTTCAATGGAGACCCTTCGCCGTACGGCAGTGAAGTTGAATGCAACCCAATCCGGTTGCAGTTACCGTCACGCGGGCGAACGGGTCTGTTGTTGTCATCCACTTCAAGTCGGCGACGCTGCCGGACGCGTTCTTCCTCATCGGCTCCTTGTGATACTACTGGTTGCAGCCTCCTCCTGTTGAAGGTAGGGACATGGCCGTACGGCGTTCTGGGCGAGTCACGTTCCCTCATTCTTGCGTCACCGGCAGACCTTTCAAATGAGCGACCTCCCTTCTCGTTCAGGTTCACCAGCGCTGTAAACTTCTCACACCACACGAAGTGAGATGGCCAAAGGTTCGTCCCAGCGAATGATAGCTCATTACGTTCAAGGTACGGTGCGTTGATTGCGTCGAACATTCGACGCTTGATGTACGCGAAGTCAGTTCCGCTCGGGCCCGTTATGTTCGGGCTCTTGTCCATGACGAAGCAGCCGATCCTCTCCACTAACCACTCCACTGTGGATACAGGAAGAATGAAGGCCTTCCCACCGCGGGCGGCCTCGTGCCACCAACTTGACGCGAACAAAACCGCGAATTCCAGCTCCATGATCTTGTACAGCAGCGGCCATAGACGAGTGTTCAGCCTGTCCATCATAGCTGTGTGGAAGTAAAACACAACGAACGGGGTGTTCACTGGGACGCCAGCTGGGAAGTGGTACGCACTGTACCACTCCGGGGTGGCGGGGTAGAGCTTCCTGAGTTCGTCAATATTCTCCGGGTCCAGAGACAGATCACGGGTATCAGCTGGAACCATCAACTTGTACTCGGCCCTGAACGCAGCCTCCAGTATGAAGTCGGCAATGAAGCAAGGTCTATGCCACCATCTTCCCAACTGGGGAAATGGGAGGTATGCAATAGGAATGTCCTTTGCCATGAGCTGATCTCCTGTGGCGTACGCCTGACTCAGAAACTTGGTCATGTGGTCCAGGTAAACCGCTTCGTACGCGTCTCGCGCGAACGTACGAGCGCAGTTCACTGTGTCCGGGATCATAATCCATGGGTGCGTGTTGAGGAACTCCTTCCATATAAAGAGCGTATTTTCACCTCCAGCGTGGTCGTGCAGAAGCTTGAACCGCGTAGTGTCTGGTCGGAATGTAGATGCGTTACTCACCAGCGCCCTGTACACAACATGCTCAAACCCAACCTTAGGCATAGGTACCGGTGACCAGACGTGCCGTCCAGTGAGAAAGTGTACGGGAATTGTGTGCTGGGGGTTGCCGTCGTGTCTGTCGTACACTCGTGCGACGCGAACCCTAGATCCAGATGGAAGTATCTGGCGGTAAGCCGGACTGACGTACGTCGCCTTCTTCGCCGTGCTTTCATCAGCAGCACCGCCTTGAATTGTGCTCGTTGGAACTGGTAACGAGCGCAATCCCAAACCGGCACTTCGGACTCTGCCTGGGCGCGGGAGTGCAGCAATGCCGTACGGCTCAACTTGCAGTGTCTTCGGTGCAGGCGGAGGCGGGCAAGCGCGCTGGTCTGGCGCTGACTCGACAGTCCTTGCCGTTCTTGTGCCTGCTGGCGTTGGTTGAGACGAATGAGCTGCGGGTGGTGTCGATGTCGGTGCCTTCTTAGACGCAGGAGGAGCACAGTTTGATAGCGTACGCCCATGTTCTGGCGATACAACCACAGATCCGCGGATCGCTGCCCCGGCAGCAGGATTCGTCTTGGCGAATGGTACTGCGGGAACTGCGGAGATTGGAGTACCATTGCCCTTTGATGCCGGAGGTGCTGATGTAGCACTTGGAGTCTCAGAAGTAGTACCAGGTTGGGTCCGTGACGGCGGTTCGGGTGGAAATCGAGGAGATGTGGCGGCCTTGCTGAGTTCTGATACCGGTGCAGCGACTTTCGGAGAAACCCGTGGGTTTGTTGGAGGTGGGGCACGTCGGACTGCATTCGTACCAGACTCGGCCAGTGCGGGCGGAGGGGTTGAATCAACGGATCTGCATGCGGAACCTTCCTCCATGTTCTTGCCATCCGGCGCAGCCTGCGCAGCGACATCGGAAGCAAGTGTGGCATTGGCGAGCGGTGATGCCGCTGACGCAGCGACTTCGGCCACGACTTTTCCAGTTGCGGGCGGTGACGGCGCTGGAGCAGCAACTTTGCCAGCAACTTTGCCAGGTGCAGGCGGTGAACGCGCTGAATCAGCGACATCGGCAGCGAGTGTGGCACGGGTGATCGGTGATGCCGCTGGAGCAGCGACTTTGGCAGCGACGTTTCCACGTGTGGGCGGTGAAGGCGCAGGTGCAGCCGTTGCCGGCGGTGATGGTAATGGTGCAGAGACTTTCGCACGTGCCGGCGATGTCGCCACAGTCGCGGCCTTCTTAACAACCTTGGTCTTTGCAGCAATCTTGAGTCCAGGCTTGAACTTTCCGGTCTTCTTCGGTCCAGCCTTGGTCCGTGCGGGCGGCGGTGAACTTGGTTTGCCAGGTGCGGGCAGCGGAAGCAGAGGGCCCGAACGTCGAACAACCTTGACTGCTGTGTGTACACGGCGAAGCGGAGGGGACTGACCAGGCCGTGATGGGGGCGTACGTGCCGGTTCTTCGGTTCCGGCACGACGCGCAGGATTTGCCTGTGCAGTTCGTGCGACGGCGGGCGTAGGGGGCGCCGGAGCTGCGGGCTGTGACCTTGCGACTTCTTTCGTTGTCTGCACAGCAGGTGCACCGGGTGCATTGCTGTTGTTACCCAGCGCGATTGATGATCTCTTCGGGTTCCGCGGTGGAGTTGGGCGAGCTCCTTTCTTCATTCGTGTCCTTGTTCGCGAAGTTGCACGTGCGCTGGGGACGGCCAAAGTAGCGTCACTGTTCTGTGCAACAGTCCTTCGTGTCGTACGACAGGCTCCGGCCGGAGTGCATGCGTTCCCGCTTCCTTCGTCAAGAACTTCGTCGCCATCTGAGTCAGATGCGACATCAACTCCTTCTTCTGCCGTACGGCCGGGACGGGAAGTACGCGTACGCGTAACTTGCCTGTCTTCTTCTGCTGTACGTCCACGGGAAGACGATCGCATACGCGCAGCAGGTTGTCCACGCTGTCCTCTTGCTGTACGGCCACGAGAAGACGATCGCATTCGCACAGCAGGTTGTCCACGCTGTACTCCTGTCGATGTAGAGCGGCCCGGTGTGCGCTGTCGGGCCTCGTACGCTTCGACGATGCACTGGCGCGGAACCTTCCCGCCTTGGGTTGGGCGAGGAGCCGCGGCGTTTCTCGGTGTTTTCCCTCCCTTCCGGTCTCCGGCGTTTCCGGCCGGTGTTCGCGACTTCGCCATTTTCAGCTGCCAGTGACTCACTTACAGGAGGTGGTGCAGGGGTAGCGTACGCTGTTCAGGGTGGATGGCGGTGACTGATGACGCTGATGGCGTGGGCTTTGGCTCGGCGGCTTGGTTGCTCGGCGGCTTGTTCGGCGGGGTGGTTGCTCGGCGTGGTGCTTGTTCGGCGGGGTGGTTGCTCGGCGGGTGGTTGCTCAGCGGGGTGGTTGCTCGGCGGGTGGTTGCTCAGCGGGGTGGGCGGGAAAATTCGTGGGTAGAGGAAGTCGTGCGTGACGCGGGGGACGCAGGGTTCGGCGGGGAGAGGGATGGCGGGTCGCTCAGCCGGCTGGGTGGCAGGAGTTCTGGGTGAAGCGTGTGGTGTGGTGCTGCGCGGAGAGAGGGCTTTTGGTGTGCAAAGCGAGGCCAGACTTCGGTTTCATTGGCCGTGACGGCCAAGTTTTAGGCGTGCTGGCCCCACTTCAGGGCGCAACAGGCCGGCCCACCCCCTCCCTCCGATCCGGGCGGACTGAACGGGCCAGACGTACAGTAACGTAGCATATTTGAAACGACTGAGAATCACGCATGTCATAACTGGTGACCAAAGCTTGGCATTACACCTACAATTTCACTTATATTCGACAAGCTTTGGTGTAATGATATATTCTTTCAGTTCTATATTAGTGCAGTTCTCGCGATACATCCACCGAGAACCTACTCCGTACACGGGCCTGTATATATTCAATACAGTTCCACGTATCGTTACGATACTAATATATGGAGGAAGGTGTGTGCTCGGATAGAAAATTTAAATGTGCACACGAACTCACAATTGTATGTTTCACTAGCCAAGCATGGCGAGCACTGCATGAACACAAAATCCCCCCCGACCTTCGTCTGCATCACTTTGCAGAACGGCATTGGATTGTCGGATATGCGTTTCAAACGACGTACGTCTTTCTATAGCCGGGCCAATCCTCCTTCTCGAAACTGTGGACCTCCACCACACTACGGTACTCATGACCGAGCCGATGTACATGAACGACATCTTCATCGTACTGACGTACGTCGTTTTCCGGTCAGAAAGAAACTCACCACATAGATACATTCTAAACGCACCGGCGACATTTAGACGGCCTGCCGACCTAGCTTGGGTACCACCTCACACACTGCGGCGTCTCTCCATTCCATGAAGACGAACATTTTATGTATATCCCGGACTTTGTGAAGTGGTACACCACTGCAAGCACAATACTGAGGTTGCATAAATTGTATCTGCAATGTCTGATTTCTCAGACACTCCCAGCAGCAGAACACGCACGGATAACTCCCGTCTTTAAATGTATAGAAAGTAAACTTACGACTTGCAACCTTTACATGGTTATCCTCAATGTTGAAGTGCGCCACATTGGTGAAGTGCATATCCTGGTGTGCGCAACGACCCACATAAAGAAGATATTGCCGTACGGCTACGCGCTTCGGCGACGGCGGTCGCAACTTCCATTCCGTGTTAGGCTCCGTTCTATCCCGTGCCTATCCCGTGCCATTCGCACAAAACGAGGCGTCGTGACGTCCATCGACAAAAACGTCTACGACGTAAATGGTTAACCATATCTCCGCTCTTCCTGTGAACCGCCCCGTGCTGGCCCTCAGCGGGAACCGGTGACGCCCGCCTAGAACTGCCTTTCCGTACTCCTATTTTCTATGGAGTAAAGGAGAGAGGAAAAGCGACATTTGCCGTACGGCTGGGGACAAAAGAACGTCCTCCACCTCCGGTGCACAGCACTGCATAGCATACGACGTGGAACGCACAGTGTGCGAAGTGCCACTTCGCCTCGCTACGTTGGTCATTCATAGCTCTACTGAAACGAAGGTTCTGTCGCTCTTAAGTCTGCAATGCCGTTTTTCGTACGAATACCTAACCAACCGTCTGAGCACCCATGTCACGGGTTACCGTTGGGAAGTCTTCGCAGCAAGTGTGTACATGCACTGACTGGGAAGAGGACACACTCTGAACGCGAAAACCCCATGTGCTGTAACATTCCAGTGCGTAGTATACGCTAACCATACGCCCTACTAACCGCTCTGGTAGTACTAAACAGGACGCCCGCCCATACCCAATATTATATGTTATGCACTTCGTAAAGTTATACAATGCCGCCACGATGACGACCTCGACAATGTCTGGTCACAGATCCTGTGGGTGTGTTCGAAAATAACAGTGAGGAACTGTTTGTGGGCATGTTCGAAAACACTGATAAAATGTTTTCGAACGAGCCCAGAGTCTACCCCCCTATACAAAGGAGGATATGGTTGCAACCTATGCAGGCCACCAGCCCCGGGCTGCGCGATCCTCACGCTACGACACCGCCGTACAGCTACTGTAATGCTCCGTTTCGTACCTTTCTTTGAACACTCGCCCGTCGATGGCCACACATTTCGGTAATCACAATCTCCGGCGTATAATGGTCCTGCCCAGATATGCCGATGGCCAATGAAAATACTTGCGTAGTGAAAAGATACGCCGAATCCCAGGCCCTACCAATGGTCGTACGACATAAACGTCGACCCCGCCATGACAGAATAGCCTGATAAACATGGACCAAATTTAACTGAAAGTGCATGTCCTGGTACGATGCGCGTGAATCGCCTTGGTTCTTTTTTTTCAAAACATTTGCGCGCCATTCAGCGTGCGCGCTCATTCAATCCGAAAAGTCGCCCGACTCTGAATTCTAATTGAATTCGGGCAGGTGCCAAACAATGGAATGCCAATGATACCAGACAAAACTTCCCATGGCCAAGTTGTACTCCAGCCGCCTCTATCCCTCAAGTCGTCTGCATTCCTCCTATTCCGTATCGTACGCACGCCTTCCTACTCTCCCACAACTAACCAAGTCACTTCCCAACGTCTGCCGGCGTACGCCACGCGCGCCTTGCTCACCAAGTCCTCGCCCACAGCGGACTCCGCCGTTCTCCGAGAACGGCACCGCACTATCCCTACCTCCATATCTCCGCTCGGCTTCGGCTTCCCCGCGCAGCATCGCCTTCACCCTTTACCTGCACCCATTCCCCAACCCCGCACCCGCACCGTCCACCGGCGTACGCCTGCTACACGTACCTCATCTTCATTGCGCGCAACGCTGCACTGCGGTACATGCACTTCCTTTCCCCCTCGACCCTTCCGCTTCACACCTCATCTCCACCTACCCACAACGTCCCACACTGACGGGTCACCACAAGCCGAACCTCGCAGTCCAAGGGCGTACGCCAGTTCTACCCCACTTTTCTTCTATTCGGATCATCTTGGCACCATACAAGCACCGAACCCCAACGGAATCTTCCACCGATCAACCACCTACACGATCTCCGACACCACCGCGCATCGCCTTCATCATTGAGGATCGTATCCGCTCTGCCTGGCGAAGTGGAAGACGTACGTCGATTGAGGTCGCTGCTTGATCATCATGAAATGACGAACGGTACCCGTCTGTCGATACATGGAGGAACACGGTTCGGGGTGCGACGTCGTGACGATCGGGATTTCCACACATCCCTACACGCAGACAAATCCAGCAGGCACGTTCTCGCCGCCGCGCTGAAGCCTAAGACAGAAGAAGACGTCTTACGCGACTCGGCGCGAAGGAGACGACTCTCCGAAGAACTTGCTGAAGAGAATCGCGTGCGAAAACGGCTTCGACCGCATGCAGTACATGGATCCCTGGGCCGTGATCACAGTCCCGAGGTTTCGCGGCCCTCCCCACCAATCATGATTTGTCCGGATCAAGAAGTGTCTACTTCAACACCCGTACGGGAAGGACCCACAGCTGATGTCGACGATCTTCTTCTTGAAGGAATGCAAGCTCCTTCATGGGAACCTATGCTGAACGACATTGTTCATGACGACGATGTACTGGACGATGAGGAAGGTACGAAGTCGGTGGCCATCATCCGCCTTGTGCAGAGGCGTATGCGTGCGTTCGTCTCGTGGGATACAATGCTTTCGTACCTCTGTGTGGCCGGGAACATGCAGTTCTCTGCACTGCAGTACAGGATTCTGACCACAGCTCTGCATTCTGCCAACCAGCATATTCGATTACGTACGTACAAGACGGTACGATGTTCAACATGGCCCCATATCTTGAATGTGTGCTTTCCAAAGTCAGAGATTATCCACGTACGTGATCAGCCCAGGCGACCCAAGGGACAAGGTGCATCTGTCAAAGTTCGTACGGTCAACGCTGGCCTTCAGCATCCTCAAGATTGCGTACGCATTGCAATGCCCTCGGAGTGGGCAAAACTCGATGTCGCTTGCTACAACTTCTATTCCGATGTATACGATCATCCGGAGCAGGGTAAGTACAGCTTCCTGAGTATCGAGAAGAGTCTGCTCGTGAGGAGAAGGTCAGAGGCGCTCGGGCTGAATGTCGGGCTCTGGGCGACGTACAAGAATGCGATGATCCCATGCCGAGAAGAAGACGAAGTTTCATTCCCGTGCATTCGCGTGGCGCAAATGTCCAAATCGGCTGAACTCTACACTTCGCCTTGGTCTCGTTCAGTGCGATCTGGATCCCAGGGTCGTTCACGTCCGCCCGCTTCCACAACTTCAACGACTATGATTGCGGTGCATGGGATTGTTGCCGGCGCATGGACCGTCACGGCAGAAGATGGGATGGGAGGGGCTCAGAACCTGGCCGGCTGGAATGGAATGGAGAAGAAAGTCCATGATATGCTGATAAGACCAAGTCGTACGACATTTTCCTGTCACGCACCAAGTGAAGATGAAGGGAGATCTTCAGGAATGCGTCAGTCAACAATTCCGCAGCTACGAAAAGGATGCATGGTCGACACGTACGCAGGAGACATCATCGTCATGATCCGACCGAACGAAGTTGACAAAGTTGCCACATGCGTGTGTTTGCTAATCGGATCAGTCGTACGACACGCCAACGGACAAGGCGCAGAACGTCTGGTTTGGGTACAGTTCCATTCAAAGTCGCACGAATTACAAGAGGTGTTGACCCTGCCTGTAACAGGCCTCCCTACCTGGATTTCAGGAGAAAGGGGCATGCGGACAGAACCAGATCTAAGTGACCACGGCGTACGTCGAGATAAGGGTTTCCTACCGGACGGCCAGCGCTTCGTCGTGTATCGAATGGCCATATACACGGACGGATTTAAACAGTTCAAGTCTCTGTCTGACACGAGATCTGTGGGGGGCTGCTACATGATGCCGTTAGGTTTGTCCAACGGCAATCGCAAGTCTGGGACAGCGCCGCGAGTTCTGGCACTGGCACCGCATGGGTTGAATGAGAATGATGTCTTGCGTCTATGTGTTCAGGACATTGTGAACGCTAGTGTGAACGGAGTCCTAGGAACTGACCCGTACGGGAGAAGTGTGAGGATATTCATTGATGCTGTATCGTTCTTTGCGGATTATCCCGCAGCTTCCGCGTGCTCTGACGTGAAGGGCCATGTCGGGACGGCGTTCTGCACGCATTGCACGATCAGGAGGAGAAGGAGGCCTACCGGATCTGAAATTGTGTACACCTCGGACACTCATTCTAGAAGACTCGGATATGCACGCAACGACAGACGCATGAATGCAATTCGAAACGGATGCACTACGCAACCGCTTCGAAAGGCGTTGGGGATGAGGAGCACAACAGCCGATGCAGCGAAGTCTCTTTTCTGCGTACATCTGTCGGAGGAACTACGCCGTACGGCAGGACCCCCACGAGACGAATCCGGATACGCAATTGGATCCACGTCGTACGAATCTTCACTGAGTGCAGCAACGGTCCCGGATCATCTTCTCACTGGAGTGGCGAAGAATGTGTTACTGCTTTCCTTCCAATGCCTCGTCTCTGATGAGGAGAAACGGACAGTTGAAATCAACATTCTTTCATCGGTAGCCACGAACGGGTTACCAACTCAACGGAACATTCTGAGATGGGAGAAAAGCGGCAAATTCAACGGGCTGAACAGCATGTCCATGACTGACCTTTATTGTGTTCTGCTATGTGCCGCACCGATATTTCGTCAGATACATTCCCGTACGGGTAACATTGCGCACATACTACCGCAGAAGCTTCAACGTCTTGTGGCACTTGTGTATTGGTGGCCGAACCCGGACACCGACGGGCAAACGCAAGACTTGTTTGGGGCGGATGCGGATGGCGTACGCCTTGAGTACTACGGTGAACTGAATGCGCTCGCAAGAGATGTCGTGCACACGGCGAATGACCTCATTGTCACTGGGGTAGATAAGGACCGTATCCTGGACAAACCAAACACTCATCGGATCATTGAGCTTTGCGCCCATACCATCCCTAACTTCGGGCACGCACGGAACTGTTCTGAATTGGCATTGGAACTCGCACACCAGAACTTCAAGGAATGGTTGGAAAGAAACACGCATGCAGATGCTCACATCACAGCTGTTGAAAGGGCGTACGCCAAAGATTGGACAGGTCGTTTGTACGTGCTGTTTCAGTCTTGGAAGAATGGAGATAAGTCCGATCGCGTGTGTTCGGAACTGGGATTGCGTCGCCTGTTCCTTGGTGAGGAAGGACTGGAACTGGACCATACTTCGAATCATGCTGCGCAGGTCTTGCAAGACTTCCGCGATACTCTAACAGAAACGTTTCGGGAACCAGTGGTTTCCATGATGGGCGACTGCGGGTACGTGAACATACCACAGTTCAAGTCACAAGAATGGGAAGCAATGCACCGCAACGCCGATGGGTCAGGTCCGAGCCGTACGGCTTTCATTGATGACGGAATGCGTATTCTGAAGAAGGAACGACCAGGGATTTTCGACTTCGACATGTACCGTATAGCGCGGTACGTGTCAAAGGACAAGTGTAATGGAAGGCGCCGAACCTACGGGTTCCACACAGTCCGCATCGGGGACGCTGTCTCCACTGCCATCTCAACATCGACTACGTCCCGTTCGGGTATATTGGCTTCAAGTGCACTGCAGGATTCCGAGTTGCGGTACTTTGTCGTCGGGGGGATTGTATCGACAGCGGAAGGGCCTGTCTGGGCATTCGTGAAGGAGTTCTTGGAAGGAAGCGGGGCGTACACATCCAAGAATAGCGAAGTACAAGTTCTTCAGCTGGATTTTGGCGTACGCCGAGTAGGCCTTGTACACCACTGTGATCCTCGCTGCAAGTTCAACGGGATGGAAAACTCCGCCGGCCACAGCGCGTCAGCATTAGAAGGAGGGTATTACCATATCTTCGGGAGAAGGGAGGGGTATCCGCATCAC
>JAULBV010218706.1:0-14714 GCA_032358295.1 Pterothamnion heteromorphum | reverse complement strand
TGCACTCGCACCGCGCCCTGCATGCCCATGCATGCCACCTTGACACCTCCGCCACGTTGCTCACCTGTCCGAGCATCTCGCCAGTGGCTGCCTGCCTCCCAGAGCGGAGGGATCGTGCATTGCACTACAGTCCTTTTAGGCCTTGTATCCAACTCTACCAATGCGGGACCTCGTTCGCACGGAGTTGCATGCGATGTGGAGTTATTGCCATACTGTGCTTCATGCTGCAAGGAGGACGCTGGCGTTCTCGGGCTGATCCGAATGGTCGAGTCTGCGTTTGTTGTCTTCTGTCGTGATTGCGTCACATTCCTCGACTTTGACGCGTCATGGTTCTTTCCGTGCTTCGGAACGCGACGAGGTCTCACCGACCGCCGCACCTGTTGTCCAGAACGGTGCCCTTCGTCCATGATGGGGTCCGTAGCAGTCCTGCTGGCATTGTCTTCATTTGTCTCTTTTGGTCTCACTTCATCCGTCGTCGTCTTTCCTTTCTCCTTCGTCACTCTGTCCCTTCGCCCCATAGAGGTCAGAAATGAGAAGGCGTTCAGGTCCTTGGAATTTGAGCTGTTCGCGTGAGTCGTGCTCCTATTCACGGTGGACCAGTACCTTTCGTCTGGTCTTTGCGAAGACGAGCGTGCCTTGTCGGACCTGTATGGGACACAAATTTGAGTGCTTGCAGGCGTTCTGAACTGTAAATTACAGAAGACAAACTGCCATAGTCATTGGCTTCCACGAAACCTTACAGTAAATAGCGAAAATACGTGTCTATGGAAGGAACGTCATTGAGGTTGTACCTCCATCCGTTGACTGTTTAAGTTGAGAGTTGACGCAGGTGTACTGCGTCTAAAATCTGCTTAATGATTGAGGATGTAACTTGTTCCTTACAACAGAGTCGACTGCATTGACTCGTTTGCGTGTATGTGGCTTAAAAACGACGAAGACGGTAATAGTGTCCGAGTCAGTCCCGCGCAGACCAACTGGCAGATTTCATTGAAGAGAAAACGAACAACATGACAAATTTACGATGAGCACTACTGTACTAGGAGACTGAGTACGCGGAAGGCTGATGCCTCTGACCCAACTGACCACCTCAGGTTACTGCAACTCTGCGTTACTGAGTACGCGGACGCTTGCTGCCTGGCAGCCCAACACAGTCCCTGTCTAGGTCTGGCATCACGGCATTTGGAGGAGCATCATTGCCAGATCCGGTTTGCAGACAAACGCAAGACGCTTCTGGCATGGGGGCATCTCCAGTATGAGGACCTGAATCTAGACGTTGCTCACCGTGACTGCCTTTTTGAGCGATCTGCAGACCCTTCCGACTTTCCGAAACCCATTCTGAGTGGAGCAATTCGATGTCCTTCAGAACTTTCTCGACGTATGCAGAAACATTCGTCGCCGTAGTCTCCGCCTTGGTGCATTTCGACAGCAACTCGACACGGCTCTCCTCCACCTCGACCTTCTCGCGGACGGCGTTGGTAGCCATTGCCCGCAGTTTTTCGTTGTCCGCACGTAGGGTACCAAGTATCCGGGCGTCCCTGGATGCTTTCTCTGCGACCAAAGCCGCTTCTGACTGAGCAAGACGTTGTTCCAGATCTGTGACCTGGGCCTTATGCACCACTTCCAATTCTACATTGGACGCACGCAGCTTGTTCAATTCGGCCTGCAGCTGTTCAGACTCCTGTGAGGTTTCCGTTCTGCGCAAGTCGTCCACATTGGCCTTAGCATTCTCCAGTGAAGTACGAAGTTGGGTAATGCGGGACTCGTTTGTCTCGTGCAGACCTCGAAACGCAGTGGTTGCGGAGTCGTGCATTGCCTTGACCTTCGTAAGTTCTTGTCCCAGCTGCAGGCAGCGACCTTCTAGGGCGACGTTTTCCTGACGCGCTGTACTCCCGTCCTCAGCGAGAGTGGATATGGCAGCAACTTGTTCGTGAGCTGCGACTACACTTTTCTGGAGAACGGCCGCCTTCTCCTTCTCCTGCTTTAGAGAATTCTCTGTCGTAGACAACTTCTGTTCCAGCTCGCTCTTCTGCTTCTGTAACAACGTCATGTCATCAGCATTTCCGACATCGCGCAACTCGGCGACCTTCTCGACGGCCACTTGAAGCGCACCGACAATAGTGTTGGGTTCGTATGTGCCGATCGTACCCAAAGCTGTGGCGAAAGTCTGCAACGAGTCAGACACCATCTCGGACGTGTGATTTTCAGGCCACCAATCCGGCCTGTCAAGTCCGGTCAGGGCGTGCTCAATCGTCCCAGGGGGTGCCCAAGTTCTCCGTCTATGACACATTCGTGGCCGCCTGTGGGCGCCTCCGGGCCCATCTCCGCAACCATTCCTTTGAATGCATTCAGCTTATCCTGGACGCTCGCGTCGTACTTAACAGCATCGGCAACCCAGTAATTCCCAGACCGCTCGGTACGAAGACGTCTTAGGCTGGTTAAGGCGGGCGACTCGATACCGAAGCCTTCCTTGTTCAGCACGCGCGTTACATCTGGATGGATCTGCACTCGAGCGACGTGGCCCTTGTGACCTTCTGTGAGGACTTCGAAACCGGCCCATGCCAAGCGCGCCTCGTGGATGCTAGTTGTGGACGTGACAGCAACACTCGTAGAGATCAAATCCAGGTACCCATCGCTGTTGTTTTCACGACGGTACGAACTTTCCATGAACCCCATTGCCTCACCACTGTCCCAGTCTTATTGGCAGCATTGCCCGCTGTGAACGACTATCTCTTGAGCCCGGCGCAAGGCGAGAAACCCGAGAACTGGGTCGATTCCAGATGATTCCAGGAAGAAGAAGGGGTGCACGACCGACAGCATCCAGACCACTCCTTCCGGGGCTGGAAAGAGGCGACCCTTGTACGACTGATCAGTCCACGTCTGACTCATGCGGAAGTCCGACGTAGGGTTATGGTCCAGTCCAGTTGAGGCCGCGTGGCCGTGGCAGAGGGTGAAGAATAGCGAGTACTCCAGCTTGGCCGTCCGAATGAGCTCATCCTTGACTTTCTCAGTACCACAGAGGATGTGGTTGGCAGCGTAGATCGTTATCCAGGGCGTGGGAACGGCGAGAAGACGTTCAGCTTCGAAGTCTTCACTCCAAAACAGCGGAGTATGGGCGTAGTAGATGTCTCTGTCCTTCTTGGTCAAACGGTGGTACTCAACATTGTGCCAGCCCCAGAAGATGTGGTCGGTATGGCGGAGTCGAGCTTCGTCCCAGAGGTCCTTGCCCCAAAACTTGCGAAAGAAGAGGTACACATTTTCGAAACGACCTGGAATGAGCAAACGGTGGAGGGCTCCGAAGTTGTCCATTTCGTTCGGCACCGTGTAGAGTCCGTTGATATACTTGGCAAGGTTGCGGACGTATGGGACCTCTTCCCAGCATCGGATGTAGGCTGAGTCCAGACGGCCTGTAGTCAGACTGTCCTCTTTCCCGGCCATGCGGCCCCCGCTGTGCAACCAACGCTGCTTCCAGACGCCGTTGGCATGGTGGGCGTGGAATCCGGCGGGGGCATTTCCCGGTTCCTGGTAGGAGCGAACGGCACGGTACCGCTCTCCGTCCAAGAAGTGCTTGTCGTCGACACCGGTGAGGTTGATGTAGTGGTCCACATGATACGGCGGCCCTGACTCGAAGAGACGTTCGTGCCTGTGAGTCATGTCGGGGGATGCGTCGCGGAGATCTCGAAGATGCGTCGCGGAGAACTCGAAGATGACGGAAGGGAGTGTGGCGAAAGTTGGGAAGAGTTGCTGCCGTCCGTGAGGTGAATGGCGGGGACGTGAGGACGGTGGTTGTGCAGAAACAGAATGGCGTTCGGATTTGCAAGCCAAATAAATACCGAAAGTGAGGCTTTCTGAGGCGGATTTGGACCCCCGTTAACGCCCTTGGCTCGAGAAGGGAGGGAACACACGCGTTTGTATGCGCGCATTCCGACCTGACCGCACACGCATTCGTCTGCGCGCATTCCGAGCTGACCGCACGGGCGCGCTCCATTCCAATCACGTCGTTTGTCTCGTGTAGGCTGTGACCGTGAAGGCAGCCGAAACCGATTTTACGACTGCACGCGAGGAGGCTGTGCTGGAGAAGGGACACAGACCAGCGGATACTTCAACAGACTTCCCAGTTTGACGTACCGAACGACAGTGCCGCAGAACCGCTGCCAGACAGGACGTACAGAACGACATTGCCGTACATCCGGCGCGACGTAGACGTGAGGCGGGGGAGGTAAGTGATGGACTTGTTCGTGCGGATGGTTCTGCACAATAGCACAGGGCGACGATGAAGAGGCATGGAGCTTCAGACGAGTTCTGGCTCCAGTTCATGCCGATCGTAAGCGGTCTCCGCCCGTGACGTGGGTTTCGGTGATTCAGTTATAGGTCAACAGGCGAAGTCACCCCGACGACCAATAATTAAATATTGATATTCAATGCGTAGGTCTGGCGGCTCCCAGATCACGGCACAATATCTCCCATGATTGCAAACGGAGAAATTCGTGGACCAATATTGGTTGAGCTAATTTCGGACGCGCTGCAGCGGTACAATATATACGAAAAAATTGTATTTTCCCCGACCAGTAATTGAATATTGATATTTAATGGTTGGTCCACAAATTTTGAGCTATATGCCGTGCCGCCGAAGCGCGTGCCACGTGCACTGCTCCGTACAGCCGTGCCACCGAATCTGTTCCACGTGCACCGTTCCGTACAGCCGTGCAGCGGAAGCTCGTGCCACGTGCACCGTAACGGAACCGTTCCGTACAGCCGAAGTGTACAGCACCTACTCGTCACTCCCAGTGCACATCTGTGATCTGTCCCAATGTACAGTATTCGTTCTGTATAGCATACTGTGTAGCATACCGTCGCAGTACGACGTACAGTTCATGCTTAAGCATGTAAGTCACAATTATCTTAACGAGAACAACTTTTCAGGCTAACTATTTAAGACGGCCTAGTAGCGTTGGCGTCAACCCGAGACGGGACACCACGGAAAGGACACACGTGGGCAGTATTTAGCACTTCAGTGTCTTAAACCGTAACTGTGTGCACCATAGCATTGACACCTGTCTTGATCCCACGTTTCCGCACCACAGCATTGACACCTGTCTTGATCCCACGTTTCCGTTCGCGATCAGAACGATGTTCCATTGCACGGTCACCGGCATCGCTCTCCACCGTAGACGTCCGTCACCTCCTCATACGGGAGTACCGCGTCAAGTGGCTCTGCTCTTCATCTGACCATTTCGGGACTTCTCACAAAAGCTGTATACTTTGACGAGGCATGGTGAAGCGAACTTTTCCAAGGAATCCAAATGTACCGGCAAAGGTGCGAAGGAAGGCGAGCAACGCACGAGACAAAGTCACAAGCGAGGAGAGTGCTCGCACCCGCTTTCAACGAGAGCTGGAGGGTGCGACTGTGAAATCCATCAACCCGTCCCATTGTATTGCCCTCATCGTGGACAGGATATCCTTCCGGAGCGGGATCGAGAAGATGAAGCGCATTCTGTCTGGTCTAGTCTCTGATGGGACGGCAACGAATGCAATCAACATTTCTGCTGGCGCGGGTTGTCCCATTGTGGTCCCTATTACTGAGTCGTACCGACCTTTCATTATCAAGGCGCTCATGGACAAAGGTTTTACGAAAGAAGAGGTACAGTCCAAACTGGACGAAAAGCACGTCTGGTACGGCGTTGAGGACGGAAACATCCGTCTATGGGCAATAACGGAGTTGATTGAGGAGCAACCTGCAGTATGGGAGTCATTCGATTGGTCTGTTTTAGTTCTGGAGACAACCCCTACTATTGAAAGACTCAGGTAACTGAAACGGACAGACGAGGAAAACCGGAAAGCCGAGAACCTTGTCGATGTAACCCTGCATGACGAGTACCACCGAATGTACAAGGAATTCACTAGGCTCCAATTGAGGTAGAAGACAAAACCGACGTCCACTATGGTCGCTGAGGCGTATGACGGGGCCAAACACAAGTCTTCAGACGTGGTTGCTCAAAAGGCACGTACGGCCATCCGCTTAGGACCAGAAGTCATAGAAGCGCTTGGAAAAATCATCAATGAAGAGCATCCGGATATCGCCGCCGAAAGACTTCCGCGGGGTCACCCGGCCAGGACGGACGCAACTCAAGCCTGTAAGTATATCGACTTCAGAGTTTTCAAGGGTTTCGTCAATGACATGGCTTTGAAGCAGGCTACGAACTTCATGACTAGGTCGGGAGAACAGTCTGCAGAAGCTCAGGTGCACGTCCTGTACAGGTTGCAGCGATTCTCGAGGGACAATAAGTTTAAGGCACCTAGCTTCAAAATCGTTGTTGAACAGTACCACATAGCCTGCCTTGGTCTGCGCGAGTGTAAGAAGTTCGAGACATTATTGGGCTCTGAGACTTGGCCACAATTGCTGCATGGCTTTCGACACAACATTCTTCGGACCACAGAGTTCGACGATGAGCTGGTGGAACATGAAGGCAACGGGTCTGATATTCTTCCAAGTCTGTGGAAGGAGTACAGGGATTTATTCCCCGGGGAGGCCGCACAGAAGCACGTGATGTACATTTCCACTGTGGTCACCAATGACAATTCCTCTCAGAAACCGTCTGAAGCTGTTGTGACACAAGCACGTGAACTTCCCACGAAGTCTAATGTACCAGCGTCCCAGTCCTCAGGGGTCGTCGAACAACCCGACGACACTGGAAATACAGGCAAGGGTAAGGACTCCAGCGGATCGACCGACGTGCAGGGCAATGAAGAATTGGGGGAAGCCCTGAGTTCGGCTGAAGGAGAAGTTCTGAAGGACTTGTCCAGACTCAAATCAGTGGATATACATGTATACAGCACGACGTGGCAAAGATACTTCAAGACCTTACCGGATAGCTCACGTGACTTAGTGGATTTCGTCTGTACGGACCCTCCTTTTGGAATACCATCTAACCCTTCTGGGGCTGGAATCGGGTACAGGAACGAACTAGAGGACGTCGAATTTTCGGAGTTTGCGGAGAGGTGCTCGTCTATTGTCAGACTTGGAGGGTACGTGTTCATATTCACGTCCGCGGATTACGCTCCAAAGTGGAAGAAGGCCCTTGTGGCTGCTGGTTTCACGGTTTGGGCAGGTTTGTTCGTCATGGTTAAGTCCATGATAGGTCGGCAACTGCGGAAGAAGGGGTTGTTTCCTCAGAGCTTCACCGAATTCGGTGTTATAGCCCGCAAACCTGGACAACGAAATGACGACTTCAAGGCGGACTTGGACTCAAAGTACTCTCAACTGCCGTGTAAGTACTACCGTCGGCTGGGCGTCATCGACAAAGTACCGGTTCCGCGTCCAAAACTGAAAGACCCGGATACCAAGAAGATAGTTCGAGTCGAGGAGAAGAGTGTGGCGCTCCTCATGGAGCTGTATAAGACTTTCTGCCCACCAGGTGGTATGGTTTTCGATGGCTACGCAGGCACTCTGTCATCAGCCATTGCGGCTCTGAAGACTGGCAGGAAGTGCATAGCGATTGAGCAAGACAAAACTTGCTTTGATATTGCCATCCCTCGCCTTGCAGATACGTACCGTGAATGTTATGAAAGGGTAGACGGAGAAGCCAGGGAAGTCCGACGTTGCCTCATGGAAGACGTAACATCCGAGCACGCTTCAGGCCAGAATGGACATCCGCGCGGAGAACATAGCGATGAAGATGGACACGAACCTGACGACGATGAACACCATGACTGTGGAGGGTACGAGGAGACCGCATGTGGAGAAACTTTGGCCGCTTTCACCGAACAAGAAAAGGCTGACTCACGACGGGAACTGGATGTATCGGAACAGACAAGGCTTACGTCGGAGAACTCCGACGCCCAGCGACGCACAGTTATATCTGGGCAACCCAAGTTGACCGAAAGTTCTGCACAGGTCGGTACTGAGACGGGTGGAGATGTATTCAAGGACCTTCTCATAAAAGTCAAAGACGGGGATAATGGCGTCGTTCTTATCCGAAAGAAGAACGGGGGGAAGGTAGGGACTGCAAAGCTTGCTACTATTGTGACCGAACCGGGCGAGAAAACCGAACTACGCCGCGTGCTCCATGGCACGAATTTGGACGACTTCGAATGGCCTGGTGGTGCCCTCGTTATTGTATACGGGGTTGAGGTGGTCGACGCTTGCAAGCGTGAGAAATACGTTGGACCTCACTTCGGGACAGACGACAGGCCACAGGAACTGCAGGATCTGCAGAAGGGTTGCTTCTACGCATGGGAAGCTCAGCTTGTATCTGCAGGGTGGTAGGCGAAGAGAGGCGGAAACAGAATACCCAGTAAAAAGGGGGGTGTGGGGTACAGTACAGTAATAATAAAAGTATGAAGTGAATGACGTACTGTATTGCTTGTCGTACAGTACTTCCGCGAACCTCATACTTTCATACTGTACTGTTGTGAGTCGAGTGAGTTGCCTCGCGAGTGTCTAACTCCGGGTCTACGAGCGCTGCTTCAGTTCCTTGATCGTACCGATTGTGATGTAAATATGGCCTGCATTTCTCGATTATAAGACGGTGGACTTAACAGTACAACGTCAAAGTAGATTCACGAAGAAGGACCTGTACAGGACAGCCGTATTTGCCAAAATTGATCGGAAGCACGACTTCGGCGAGACTTGAATTTCAATCTACACACACCCTATGTGCGATTGGATGGAATAACCCAGCGTGGTACGGGATATAATGGAACCACAGCCTGTGGACAAACATTCGACGGCAGATGACAACGGAGCGTGCCGTACAAATTGTGTTATGCAATACCTGGCCTGCCGCACGGCAGTGGAATGCGACACAGGTCCCGCGCTGAGCGTGAATAAATATTGGGACTCATGAACAGGACTATTCGCTGTACACCGAGCATTCTCCTCTTCATGAGTTATTTCCGGGCAAATCGTTTTGGCGACTATACTCGCAAAGACGATTCCAATGGCCATGTGCCGAGGGACTGGAGTGCAACGAACGTTGGTCACTACCGAGGGTGGAGACTTATTAAACGGCGGGTATGTATACGCGGAAGAGGCCGTCCCTGCTGTACCTATGTACAGCAGTACGCACGCAGCGTGGCGTTTTGTCTAAGTTTGGGTAGTGCAAAGGGGCGCGGCGGACCTGTACTATTCATGTACCACAATGTATGTGTTTATAGCACCTCACCCGCGCGTGCAGGCCGTGTGACCTGCTCCAGGGCGGACAGCTGAGGCACTCATTGAACTATAAGACCAATTGGGCGTAGAGCGATGTACTGAACAATTGCACCCACTCAGAACTGAGTGCTGAGTGTTATGCATTGTTTCGAGGGGGGCGTGTTGTGGGACGCTGATCATGTCCAACTTTGGGCGCCGTGTACTTGTCAGGGCTTTTGGGTACAGCGCGTGCAGACGCATTCACGTACAAGGCTGGGTCAGTCCAGTACGACATGAAAAATAGCTTTCCGACCAAGTTTGGGCGATGCGGTACAGAGCACAATGTACATCGGGTTTGACGTCACGTCAGGTGAAATACAGCGGACTGCTTCATCGTACGTTTGAAATGATTAGACCAACTTGGAGTAAATCGGTACAGAAACCATGGCATGGCTCAGTAGGAATCGGGGCGCAAAGCATGCCACGGCGCACTTCCAGTGACCAAAACTTAGAACTTATGTCCCGTGTGGGCCTCCTTGGAGCACGGGCCCAGAAGGCCGATACAGATACCGACCGGCAATGGGTAGTTGCACTGAGACAGAGCGTTCCATTCAATGACCTAATTAGGACTGCCAAGTTAGCCGGGCATAGTGTGAGGTTCCTTGCAAGCGACTCGATATCGTCGTACAAGGATCGGAGCGCGTGGGTCGAATAGCGTACCAAGTACAGCGCGCTGTAGGATCACTTGAATGACCTTTGTTGGACTACCCCGGTACCTCGCGAGCGCACTTGCGCCATATTTTCGAGAAAAGGACGTCATGGTCTGCTATTCATGTGGACAGGCCCACAGACCGAAATGCATCGACGCCGGAGTGCGTAGTGCAGGAATATATGCCGTTCTGCCTTGGAATGGAGCGAGAGGAAGTGCTGTCGTACACTGCATTTTCCCAGGAAGGGACGTAACGCTATTGTAAGGCCCAACACGTCATGTTCAGTGACTAAGTAGGACCCAGGAAAGGACTTAGTCCATGCATGACGGCGAATGCGGCCGAACTGCCCGCCGTTCTCACGGAAAGAGGTTTACTCATGCACAGCCAGCCCGCTAGGACGTACAAGCAACCTAGACTTGTGAGCAGTCGTCGCGCAGCACGATCATGTGGTGCACAGAAGTGCGTGCAGCACAACTTGAAATGGGCTGGCGTGGAGCGGGCCGCCGCGGCACTTGTTACAATATAACGACCCATTATGGGCTAGCATGGTGACGCGTGCAGCCGTACCATGGTGAGGCCGCAGCCGAGTGACCGAAATGGGACCTAGAAGCGCGTGTGGGGCGTAGCCTGTATCGCTGGTATGGAGGCGGCCAGCCAAAATTGGCCGCAAAGCTGACTTAACCAAATTTGGATAGCCGTACGACGATAAACGTGACGTGTGCGTGGGACGGGCGGGGCGCCGCGGTACGGGTTACAATATACTACCATTTATGGGCGGGCATGGCGGCGTGTGGCTCGCGCATGGAGCTGGAGAACAAAGTCACCGAAATAGTGTACAAAATCGAGCGCACGTGGCACGGAGCTTCGCCCAGATCCCACCTTGGAGGCGGTTGGAGGGCGCGCGCTCGGTAGAGCAGGGCACGAAAAATTACGCGCGGACATGGCGGGATGGGCGCCGCGCGCGCACTCATTTAATTGCCTCACTGCCTTTTCCAGTCGTCAAATTTATTGAAAATTTCAATTTCCGCTGCCCCGCGACCCCCAAATTAGCCCGCGTACCCCGAACGCCATAACTTTGCAGCCACTTCGTTATCCCGGAAACCGCGCATACCATTTTACTCAGAAAAACCACTCGAAGGCAACCATGTATATTATAATTAAAAATTATAACTTTGAAAATCATTCTGCCCCTACGATATGGTTCTGTTTGCGACCAAAGTTGTGTTGTTTGTCGACAACCACCGAGTCAACAACCTGAGATGTCACATCTGACCGGTACGCGGGAGTCGTCGCCACGATGTCGACGACATCGGCAGATGCCGCCGCGACCCGCTCAGGAATTGTGGCCGACTTGATGGACGACGGTTTTAGGTCGACATCGGACGCCTTCACGCCTCATGCCAAGGTCGTCGCTGGTTCAGCGACGACGCTGCTGACAGGAGCACATGAACGGGGCACGGGAATCGTCGCCACATTGGCGACGATATCGGCTGAAGCCGCCGTGCCTCGCAGCGAAATGGCTGACGACTTGGTGATTCGAGCAGACGAACCTGTGCTACGCGTGGGATTCGTCGCCACTATGGCGACGACATCGGCAGGAGCCGCCACGTTTCGTGCAGGGGTGGTCATGGATTCGACAACTTTGCCGGATGATCTCGAGGTGTTCAACTGAGTTGAAACAACGCCTTGCCGCACCGGGGGGACGGGAACCGAGCGCAAGCCCAGGGAGCGACTCGAACTCCCACCGTGAACTACCGGCACCTTGGAGGTGCCAACTCCCGACGAAGTCCGGGAACGGGTAGGCTGAAATGAGCTCGTAGCCAGACCCTTGGGAAAAGTAGGAGTGGTGGTCCGACGCGGGCCTGAGGCCGCAGACCCAGAAGCAACAGAAGGTCCAGCTAGCTTGGCTTGCGCCGCAGCACTCTGTGCTGCAGTCGCGCGTCGAGGGCGCGTAGGCGGACCTTTAGCACGACTGTTTGAGGGCGTAGCCGACGCCTTGCCCGACGACGATGCCCCGGCTATGGCCGGCTTAGTACCGGCTCGTACACGCCCCGACAAGGGCTGATCGTCGCCATCCACGTCCTTGACAGACTCGCTACGACGTCTTTGAGCAAGCTCAAGCGGGGTGAAGGGGATTTGCAACCTACTGGCAGAGGATCGCGCTGAAGAATTGCCACGGCCACCACGACTCGACTGCCCCGGCATGCACGCCTCCACGCCTGCAACGACGCCAGCCAGCTCTTGCTGAGCAGGATCGTCAAGGGGAGGGAGCAGGCCCAAGTCGGCAGCTGAAACGTATAAGGTGGCGTGATGCGAAGGGTGCTGCCATATCGCAATGTGTTTCTTCACGCTGGCCATGCTAGCTTGATATAACTCGTCAATGACGTCACCAACACAGCTGCCGGTAGCTCCAGGGATAGTGTCCAACATGTCCACGGCACTCATCTGGCCGCTGACAAAACCAATGATGCCAACCGACAGCACCGGTACGCGCGAGTTCGCTCTCTTCTCCAGCACGACGGCGTGCACAATCGCCCACGCTTACTCCACAAGAACGGCGCGGTCAAAACGTTGCCGTATCTCCTCCGCATGATCTGAGAACTCGGGATCGTCGTCAACGTTGCGAACAAAGTCCGCAAAAAGACGCAACGTGAGTAGCGGAGGCACTGGTAACCCGTCAGGAGGAAGAAGCTCAGGGCCCAAGTTCGTCGGCCAGCTCGCGAAGGAAGTCATGCCGCGGACCAGACCTCCATCGACCAACGCCGCAAATGACCGAGCACGTTGAAATGTCTTGGCCTTTTGGGCTCGACACACTGCGAAGTCCTGCCAGGTGATGACCTGTCGGGTGTAGCGGAGAGCCAGCCAGTCAAAGGCGTGTTGTAGACGAACGCTGGACTCCATGTTGGAACCTTCATCACGATACCTGAACGGGCCACGCCTTTCAAAGGTCATCATCATGATGCTGTGGATCATGCCCGGCTCACCCTGACACCTGACAAGCCACTCGTCCATGACGGCAACGAAGAAGACTTCAGCGCTGGTTCTCACAAAGGCGCGGTCACTGACGAAGCGGAGCGGGACTTGGTATGACCCTTCGGACTGATGCACGAACGCCGAGTGCGCGCCTGCCCCGGTCTTCCCAGCTTCAACCACCCGCCTGACGTCGTACCGTGAACTTAAGATGGACTCGATGTGTGGCCAGTGCAGGCCTAGTCGCTTCCCACGCGGCCATCCCGTGAAATACACGTCATACGGAAGGCGGTCATCATGAGACGACGTCCCAAGAATTTCGGAACCATCATCGAGCTGATCAGCATCACGCTGTGCCGACCGATTGGGCTTGGGGATGAGACCCTTGGCGAAGAGCCGTCGAACGGGCCCAGTGTCCGGGCTCATCCTTTCCCACGGACTTCTCGACCTCGCCCCGCGTGACGGTGTTAGACTGGGCGTCCTTGCAGACGCCTGCGCACAAACTCGCGGGAGCGGCAACGGGCCTTGGGCGAAACGACTTGCGAGGGATGACGAGTTGCTTGGATGCGACGAGGTGCACGGGCGCAGCGAGCTGCGCGAGCGCAAAGAAGGCACGAAGAAAAGAGGAGGAAGAGATGACGAGAGTGGAGGACGGCTGCAATGTTGAGCAGCACAACAGGAGAATGAACGCGCAAGGAAAGAGGTGGCAAAGGCGGCGTGGTGAAGTCGGCAAAGACGATGATGCGAAGGCGCGATCAAGTACGGACCTGCGACACAGACGCGTGATCACGGCCCCGCCACGTGCGATCGCTGGCAAACAATATGCCAACCTCACACGATGCGAAAGATGATTGGCCATAGATCGTAAACAAGTGGCAGACGGCGGGCACGTCACTGTATGCCGCGCCCCTCCTGGCCTGTAATTTCCAGCCGCCTGGCTGTAAGCCAGACGGCCAAGGACACGATGCTGCCCGACACAAGTACCAAGATCGGTGCATTGCTAAACCACGTGCACCATACAGTGCACATGGCTGACAGTTGGCACCGGTACACGACGCTGTGCACTGCTGTATCACACAAGCCTTACAGTGCTGCACGTTGACCACGGCATGGCCAAACACGAAACGACGCCTACGTGTACCTCTTCCCACCACCCCATTGTTCTGCCGAAACGCCAAAGACGTACACCCCTCTCCACCACGACGACTTCCGTACCGCATGCTGCGTCGCCACATGGAAATCCAACACGAGACAAAACATGACGTGACATCCGGGCGTTGGCACAACGTCCGTTTACTCGTTGAATAAGGGATGGTGTGACATTGGCGGAGCATGAAGGTACGACGAGTTGGCAAACGACGGCAAGCTGGCTAGACCCCGCGACAGTGACACGCACAGTTTACCGACGTGCTGAGGCGGCGGCGCAACGAGTCATCTCGCACCGCATCCACCTCTCCAGGGCTTCCATGATCTCGCCGACGGACGCCACCTGGTTAGGAAATTCCGCATCGTTCACAAAGGCAGGGGACAATTCGGGAAACTCCTCGATGAGGTTGGATACGCGCACGCGTTTGGCCGCCACCTTGGAAAAGGAGCGAACGACACCCGTGTCTGTTGACACGGTCTGCACTAGGTTGACGTTGGAGGTACAGGACGGAGTGGTCATGACGAGCGAAACAGGGTGGAAGGTGGGAGAAGATGAGAGACGGAGAAGTGGGAGACTCTTTGCGCCGGGTCGTCGCAACTTGAGTTGGGGGCATTGTGGTATGACGGATAGGGGCTTACAGAGTGTGCACAATTTATTTTGTGCATGCGCGGCTGTAATTTGGTAGCCCAGGACATCGGCATGCACACAGCATGCACACGTGTTAGGTTTTTGTACGGTGGCATTTATGCCACACTGG